>JAOTRH010302297.1:0-38126 GCA_034768845.1 Heliamphora exappendiculata | reverse complement strand
TTGACCTATATTATTATATTATTATGTATATTACTTGTATAAAAAGTATTAGGTCAAAATAATACTTAATTTATACATTTTTTTCTCATTTATAAGTTTAAAAAGGCAAAAAGTAACCTTTTGGGCACATTTTCCTAGGTTGCCGGCCATGCAAGGGTAATTTAATCATTTTTGTTGTTATTTTGTCTTTTATTAATTAATTGTGTATAAATATCTAATTTTGAGTATCCATGTGTCAAATTGTGAATTTTTATGACTTTTTGCTATATTATGAGTAAAATGGTCATTTTACCATAATTATGAGAAATTTTGATTTTTAATTTTATATTTTATGTTATTTACTTAATTTAAGTTATCCCGAGACTTTTCTGAGTGTTAGGGCATTGCCTCTGAGTTTTTTTGTCTCTTTTAGGATTTTCAGGCCAAATTTAGGATTTCGGGTTAATTAGGGTTTCCTTATTCGTGCAGCGACTTAGGTTCTCATTGTTAATCCGTCGTTAATACTAGGATTTGAGCTGGGTTGTTACAGAATATGAAGGCAATTTCTTATACTTTGGCAGTAGAAAACCTAATGATTACTATGCTTTGTACCAGATCCGACATCTGCTTTGCCGTTAGCATGATTAGCAGATATCAATTTAATATAGGGGAAGAGCATTGACTAGGGTGAAGATTATAATAAAGTACATGAAAAGGACTAGGAATTATATATTGATTTACCATGCTGACAATCTAGTACCATTGGGATACACAAACTAGAACTTCCAGTCAGATAAAGATTTTTGTAAGTCTACCTCAGAATATGTGTTTACCTTGGGAGATGGAGTTATAAGTTAAAGGAATATCAAGTAGTCCTACATTGCTGATTTTACCATGGAAGCCAAGTACTTAGCAGCTTTTGAAGCAGCCAAGGAGGACATTTAGCTCAAGAACTTCCTGTTGGATCTAGATGTGGTGCCTTCAATTCAATCGGCTATTATACTTTATTGTGATAATAGCGGAGCGGTCACAAACTCGAATGAGCCAAGAGTCCACATAAAAGGAAAACACATTGAGCATAAGTATCACATGATACTTTTAAGAAAAATGAGAGAGCGAGAGAGAGAGAGAGAGAGAGTAAGGAAGCAACATAGAGGAAAAGAAACTAAAAAGAAAAAAGAGGAGAGCTTCTATAGATCACGAGGGGGAGAGATTCTCTCTCTAGGAGAGCTCTCCCCTTGGCCCCCGTTGGAGTCTGATGGTTATGTTTGTTGGTATTCACGATGTATCTGTGGCATTATGACCATGGCAAGCTTTCTGTGGCTGTATTTTGGTGGGAGGAGATGTATTCCTTTGGGTTTTTTGGCTTAGGTGAATGGATTGTCGCCGTTCTATTCATCCATCTCTTTACGTCGTGTTATGAACAATCTAGCATGTTTATATTTATGTTCTTTGCTGAATATGGTCTATAGTTAAGCCTACATTTTAGTTTGCTTTGAAGTTTTGGGTATTTATTTGAAAATCTAAAGTTAGAAATGAGTTCAACCGTGCCTCTTTGCGTATGTTTTGGGTTAAGGCTTTTCTTCGAAGGAGAGGGACTCTCAGACTTTTTACCTGTTAGGGTTCGAAGCTCTTGGCTTTTTGGTTGATAGTGATTTTGTGTATTTAAGCATGGTCCTGGTTGAACAGATTCGATCTAAAAGAAGATGAGGGTATCAAATCTTCTGAGGTAGCCGATGATGTTGGGTTGCACGTTTTTTTTGTAAAAATCAGTTGTTTGATATTTTTAAGCTTCCTCATGGCGGTAGTGTGCGACATTGCATTTCTCCAGGCGACATGGGCTTCATACGCTGTTAGCGCATTTTCTGATGGGAACCGTGTCTCAAGTTGGTTCCATGGGTGGTCTAGTTTGTAGTTTTCGTTAGAGTTTCAGTGATACAGATGGAGAAGATGAAGTGAAGACACGCACCGCATGTGCGAGTATATTGGCCAATTTGGGGTTAACTTCAGTTTGCTGTTTACTAGTGTCAGAAATTGGGGCGATATGTCTCTATTGAGTTGGAAAAGGCTAAAATCGTGGGGTTATTTGAGATGGACACCAGCGGTTTGCTTCTATACCGTGGGCTGAATTGTTGCAGCTGAATTGATGCTTTCGTTTGGTTGGCACGTGGTTTTGTGTTTGTTGTATGGTAGATACAATTTAGTGGGACGAAACCACTTTTCAGTAGAAACTTGATGTGTTCATGAAGCGGCGCCCAAGTGGTATTGGGAGTTTATAACTTATAATTTATGCATTATAAATTATAATTTATAATTTATAATTTATAAAAATTATAAATTACCCAAAAAAATGAAAAAGCCATGGGCAGGTTTTTAGTTGGGAGTGTAGTGGAGTGTGAGCTCAGCACTTTGATGACAAACTTGTTTGGTGGGACCTATTTGGGGATTATGTTTCAACAGCCTGCGTGGGCTGAAGTTATTCTTGGTGGATTGTGGACCCCACGTTATCATTGTGGGCCCCACTGTTTAAATGGTGGGCCCCACTGTTTAAAATACAAAGATATTATGGTGTGTATACCTTGCGGGGGTTTCTTTGTGGGACTCGCGCGTAGCTTGTTTTCAGGGATAACTCTATGAAGGGGTCAAGAATATTGCATATTTTTGTTAGGACCTACCTACTTTTGGTGGGGATCTTTGGTGGTTCTTAGAATAGAGATGTAACTGTTGGTCTGCTTCGTCTAGAACCGATGATAGAGTTTCCTTTGGGATGGCCTAGGGTTTCTCTTTACTGGATTTTCCAGGGATATTTTGCCTTGCTTTGCTGACTTGTTGAGGCCTCCCACCATTTTCTAGGGATATTTTGCCTTGCATTAGCAGGATTTTAGTTGGAGTTTCTAGAGCTGATATGTTTGTTGCTTCTTCTTGGCAGGCCAGGGGCCCATCTACCTCTAGCACTTTACTCTTAAACCTCTATTGGTTCCCCTTAGGTTGGCCTTATTTGGTTTTCATGATCTCACTTTGGTATGGACTTATTTCTTCACTTCAGCGGGGTGATCTAGACTCTATCCTTCTCACCCTTGTTAAGGAGTGTGACTATCACTGAGAGACTCAGTTTACCTTGCTTGGGTTTTGGGATTTTTTTTTCACCTTAGTCAGATCCTTAGTGTCCGAGGGTTGGAGTCTTTCGAGGGGCCAAGCTTCAACAGGTCTTAAGTACTTTTTTGGTTTAGATGACCAGTTCTTCTTGCTAGATCTCTTATTTTCTCATGTTCCTATCCGAATTTTGGAGCCTATTAACCTTTACGAGAGCCAATCTTCAGTAAGGATTAGAAGTTTTTTAGTTTTTGGGCATGATTATTGAATCTATCCTTTGTTTGTATGTTGGTGCTTTCATATTCGTACGGGTTGTGTGCGAAATTGTGCGTAGGCTTTTTTTTCTATCCACGTGGGTTGTGCATGGAATATGCTTTGTCGTTAGCTTTTCCCTCCTTAAGGTGGGGGTTTGGTTTTTTTTGTTGAATATGTGTAGCACGCAGGCTCCTAGTGGTACTAATGTAATTTCTTGTGGTATGCCCCTTACAATCATGTAATTTTTTTTTATGTTACAATTAATTACTTAAAAAAAAGTATCACCTGATACGAAAAATTGTACAAAAGGATGATGTTGTTGTGACCAAGATTGCATCATGGGACAACCTTGCAGATCCTTTTACAAAGAGCCTACCGATTAAAACTTTTGACAATCATATAGAGGGCATGAGAGTCAGATGTATGGCAGCATAGTTTTGAGTAAAAGTGGGAGATTATCAGGGTTGTATACTAAAAAGCATGAATTTTGTTGATTTTAGTATTTAATTTTATTTTTTTAATAAAATTATATTTTCATTTTATGATAATATTAATGAGCAATATATGCAATATCATTTCTTCAAATGTTATGCATGGTTGTTCTTTATTGTGTATAATATTTAATCTAGTGTGCAGAGTTCAGCTTGCACACAGAAAACAAGATTATAGGTTCTTGTAGAGTATAAGTTTACAGTTCACAGTTTACATGAAATTAGACAAACTATCGGTATGACTATAGCATAGAATTTTAGTAGGCCTGTCTTGGTTACGAAAAATAGATAATAACATCATCTATTGTTCTGACTCTTTGTGCTAGTACACTTTATGTGTATTGAAAGAGCCATATTGAGGTAATTAATTTTGTACTGATTATATAAATTAATTCGCACCCCAAGATTATTATAAGTGATTACGCTCTTAATTCCGAAATAATTATTATTTACGTATATTTAATATTCGTTGGATTCAGATTCAAAGTTGTTGCAGTAACTGAAATTATTCTACCAGATTTCAAAAGGTATAATCCTGAATCTAATTTTAGAAGTACAGTTTTTATTTTGATCGTTCGACGTCAAAAAGTTTTAAACTGAAGCCTATTTTGGCAATTGCCCATCCAATATTTTTATCGAATGAATCATATTCAAATCAATAATTTTGATAGTTTGCCTCCTACAATCGGTATCAGAGCCGTTTTGATTATATTTATGGGTAATCGAGGGAACAGATAGATTTAGAACTATGCTAACTTTGTTTTGTAGGCGTTCTAATCATGGCTTTATAGTCGTCATTATTTTCATATTTGATTAAATGTGTAGATAATGATTATTTATTTTTTTAATTACGAGAGTTGGCCGTGATAGTTTAAGCTTTTTTAGTTCGAATGTGAGCTTTTGGGACATAGATTTTCGATGTAAAAACTTTTATTATTGTTTTTAGATATTTTAGAATATTTAAGAACAGGTTCGAATGTCCAAGAACACGAAGAACGAGCAACGGTACAATCGGTGGTTTCTAGTGTTTCGGGCCACGGATCGCGACGATTTTTGCATAATTTTGAAACAAGTTTTTCTACTAAGTTTTCTACAAATTTTTTGTATTAAAAATAGAAGCAAAATAGGTCCAAAATGCAGCAAAAAGGGGCGGGAAAACAGCCCACTGGCGGCGGCTTTGGCCGACGGCTTGGTGGCCATTTTTTGCTCGATTTTGCAACTTTTTCAGGACGGATATTGTGCAATTTTTAGACACAAAATAGCAAGCTAGAAAAATAGTCCAAAAACATAGTAAAAACCTAGACAAAAACAAGTCAAAATAGGCGGCAATAAGGGCGGCGGACAGCAGGCTATCCAGGGCCATTTGGGGCTCAATTTTAAAGTTTTTCAGAGCTATTTTTGAGGCGTTCTTCAAGGCACGGTATTGTTGGATATCAACGCTAAAAATAGTACAAAACGAGAGCCGAATCAACCATAGAAAGAAGGAAAAACAGGCAACACAAGTGGGCTGTGGCAGCTTTTTTGAAGGTTTTCAATGGTTATTTCTGTGCTGTTTTCGAACTAGGTATTTTTATAAAAAAATAGTATATTTCGTAAGCTATTTTTCAAAAAAGCGAGGAAAAAAATAGAGTTTGGATGAAACCGAAATGACCTCGGGAAGTTGATAGCACAACAAGCGGCGCGGCAGCCGCGGCAGCCGCGGCAGTGGTGGTTTAACGGGCATCGAAAGCTAAGGAAAATCGATGTTTTTGAACTGGGATTTTGACAAAAAAAATAGTATATTTCGTTAGCTATGTTTCAGAAAAAAAAAATGAGGATGAAAATGGAGTTCGAAAAGAGGTCGAAAAAGCCTCGGAAAGAGGCTAGTGCAGTGCTGCCGGTGGGTGGCCGGCGGTGGTGGCCATTTGAGGCGGCTCTAGGAGCTGTTTTCTTATATATATTGATTTAGAAGTATTGTATATCTATAACACTGCAAATGGATGAATTCTTGTTCGATTCTGATAAGAATATGTAGCTTTCTGCAGCGATTGAATGACTAAAAACTTATCTAGATACAGGAACTTGAAACTCGATGAGTTTTATCTCGATCATAAAATCGGGCAATATTTATCTTATTTATTTATTTATATAAACTCCATGAATGATAAATATTGATTTTATATTTCCTGTTTAATTTAATTAGTTCGAGAAAATCGATTTTAATTAATATTTTGTAAAAAAATATAAAATAAAGTTTTTTTTAATTAAAATTATTTTAATTAAATAAAAAAAGTTTAGATATTTTAATTTTTTACAAAATAACAAATTTAAGATGATTTTTTAATAAATTGGATATCTTAAAAAAACATGCAAATTAATTTTGAATTTTTAAATTAATTAAATAGAAAAAGTTTAATTTTAATAAATTGTTTTTTTTTTTTTAAATGTGTAATAAATCGTACCTGAATACCTTTATTCAATACCTTAACTGAAAAGTTAAGAAAAAACTGTGCATTCCATTTTTTTTACACATCAAAACATGAAAAAGATGGTTGAGAAAAATATCCAAAATCTTTCAGATCATGTGATTTTCGAAATTAATAAATTTCGCGGTCTCCATCATCAGTTCGTAGGTAATGTAATTAATTCTGCGTGTTGGCAGTAAGGCTTTTCTCCCCATCGAATAGAATTAATTGTGGTATCGCCAGTATGAATCTCCTTTATGGATAATTCTAAATAATTGTTAGTGTGAATTACTTCTCCATCTGAAGGGTTCATTGCAACGCGATTGATTTGGAATTAGGTGTTGGTTAACACTTACCTATAAATAATAGTATCATCTCCATCTGAGTCACTATTATTATTTACTAGACCAAAGCAATGTCAGCTATTTAATTTTACTTGACAGGATCTATTGCCTAGATAATAAAATTAATAGGATAATAAAATTAATAGGAATTGACTTATCTGGACAAATGATGGATTGTAGATGTCATCCCATCGAGTCATGTTATTCATAGGGTACCAGGCTACTGGTGATTTTTTTTTAAATGGTAGAGGGAACCAATTTAAAATAAAATTCAGAGTTTTTGCTGGTTATAATTAATGGTTTCTAATTATGTGATTCTTATGATTAAAATAACTTTAAAATCACTCGCGGTTATACTTTTAAAAAATCAAACTAACGGGACCAAACTATGTAGACTGGAAAATGAATATTGATATGACTTTAACTACCGAGGGTATTCTTAGGATACCAAAAAATGTGTTTGTTTCTGAAAATGGGTCTTCCTCTAGGCTGAAAGGCAAGAAGAAGAAAAAGATTCAGAAACAGGGTGGAACGATTTACAAGGTAGTTAGTTGGCCATAGACTTGTGTGAAAAAGCCAAAAGGCAGTTGTTTTCACTGCAACCAGATACGGCACTGAGAAAAGTAATGTCCAATTTATCTCTATAAGCTGAACAATAACGGTAATTTCTGTTCACTGATAGTGAAAACATATTTAGCGGTGTTATCTACCGGTACTTAGTGTGTAGATACGGGAGCCACTAGTCATGTCTGGAATTCATTGTAGGGGTTCTAAGAATCTTGACAATTTAGTGATGGGAAGATTTACCTGCATATGGGCAATAATACAAAGGTGACAGCAGTTACAGTGGGAGATATCACTCTCTATTTTAGTAAAAATTAGGTTTTAATAATGAGATATTATCTTTATGTACATTCCATTAGAATGAACTTAGTTTCTGTTTCTAGATTGGTTACATACGGATATTTAGTTTATTTTAATAACTCTGTGGTTATTAAGGATAATAAATGGATTTTCTGTTCTGGTACATTGGTGGATGATCTTTATGTTATTACTCCAATCTCACCTACATTACTACTGACTGCATTGAATAACACATCTAATTTACCATATAAGATAAATAATCATTCTTTAATGAACCAAACATTTTTTTGGCACTTATACTTAGGTTATATTAATCTAAAAAGGATAAAAAGACTTGTAGAAGATGGACATTTAAGTTCATTAGAAGTGGAGGTATTTTTAGTCTGTGACTTCTTCTTAGAGGGTATGATGACCAAGAGGCCTTTTTCAGCCAAAGGCTATAGAGCTAAAGAACCATTGAAACTGGTTCACTCTGATGTGTGTGGTCCTATGACTATCCGAGCTAGAGATGATTTTGAGTATTTCGTCAGTTTCATTTATGACTACTTAAGGATTGAATACTTTTACCTGATGCACCATAAGTCTAAATGCTTTGAAAAACTTAAAGAATTCAAAGCGGAGGCGGAGATGTGCCTGAGTAAAAGTATCAAGTCACTACAATCCAACTGTGGTGGCGAGTATTTCTTTAAGAGTTTCGAAATTACTTGTCATCAGAAAAGATTATATCCTAGTTGATTGCACCGGACACTCCACAGTAGAATGGTGTAGCAGAAATAAGGAATAAGACTCTTATGCAGATGGTAACATTGATGATGAGTTATTCAGAATTACCCAATTCGTTTTAGGGACTGCATTAGAGACAACGGCTTATATTCTGAACTTGGTATCTTCTAAGTGAGTGCCTTCTACCCCCACAAAATTGTGGACTAGGTGCAAGCCTAGTCTGAGACATATTCAAATTTTGGGGTGTCCAGCACATGTGATGAAAGGGAACACGGATAAATTAGAACTGATGACATAAGTCTATTTCTTTGTCGGGTATCCCAAAAAAATGAATGGTAGTTTATTTTGTAATCCTAAGGATCAGAAGATCATTATTAACACCAATGCTTGAATCTTGAAAGAGTATTATATTATGGATCACAGGCCCAAAAATAAAATTATTATGGAAGAATTGAGAAAAAGTACCAGTAGAACGGAAGAAAAATCACAAGTCACTAATATACCATTGCCTCATCGTAGTGGGAGAATTATCGGCGCAGGTGCATATCCTAAACCAGATTAGGGTGTTACCATTAACATGCCAGACGAGCATGTGAGTAATGGTGCACAGGGTTCAAATTCTACACAGTGCGTTACTACTAATACACAAACGCAGGTAGTGCCTCGTCATAGTGAGAGAGTTGTTCATCAACCCGATCGGTATATATTCTTGAAAAAGTCTTTTGACAGGATCCCAGCTGATCTCGATACCGAACCCTATAACTACAATGAAGCACTCCAGGATAAAGAAGCAGATCTTTAGCAAAAGGCTATGAATTTAGAGATAGAATCCATGTATTCTAATCAGGTGTGGGAACTTGTAGAACCACCTAAAGGGATAAAATCCATCGGATGCAAGTGGATCTACAAGGAGAAGAGAGGAGTAGACGGAAAGGTAGAAACCTTCAAAGTTAGGCTTGTTACAAAAGAGTTCACTCAAAAAGAAGAAATTGATTATGAGAAAACTTTTTTACTAGCAGCCATGCTTATGTCTATTTAGATTCTCTTATCTATTACGGCTCATTTCGATTACAAAAATTAGCAAATGAATGACAAGATGGATTTTCTTAATGAAAATCTTGACAAGTGTATCTATATGGTACAACCAGATAGTTTCATAGCAAAGGATTAGGAGCACATGTTGCGCAAGCTTAAGAGATCCATTTATGGACTTAAGAAGGTATCGAGGTCTTGGAATACTCGATTTTATCAAGCAATAAAGTCTTATGATTTTGATCAAAGTCCAGATGAGTCATATGTGTACAAGAAGTGTGACGGAAGCGTGGTGGTTTTTTTAGTACTTATGTAGATGATATCTTGCCCATTGAAAACGATGTTGGGGTGTTGTCTTCAATAAAAGTATGGTTATCTAGGCAGTTCGATATAAAAGACTTGGGAGAAGCCAATCACATCTTTGGGATCAAGGTTTTGCAAGATCAAAAATCAAGAATGTTAGGTTTAGCACTTGCAAAGTATATTAATGACATCCTTGCACATTTTAGCATGCAAGATCTCCAGAAATAATTTCTCCCTTTCAGGCATAGAATCACTCTATCCAAGGATCAATGTCCTAAGACACCTGATGAGATAAAGAAGATGAAGGCAGTTGCTTATGCTTCGATAGTAGGAAGCCTATTGTATGCTATGCTTTGTACCAAATCCGACATTTACTTTGCCGTTGGCATGATTTGTAGATATCAGTCTAATCTAGAACAGGAACATTGGACTACGATAAAAAATATAATCAAGTACTTGAAAAGAACTAGGAATTATATGTTTGTTTACTAGGTAAACAGTCTAGTACCTTTGGGGTACACAGACTCGAACTTCCAGTCAGATAAAAATTCCCGTAAGTCTACCTCAGGATATGTGTTTACCTTGGTAGGTGGATCTATAAGTTAGAGGAGTATTAATCAGTCCTACATTGCTGATTCCAATATGGAGGCCGAGTACTTGGCAGTTTCTGAAGCAGCCAAGGAGGTCATCTGGCTCCGAAACTTCCTGTTAGATCAAGATGTGGTGCCTTCAATTCAATCGTTTATTACACTTTATTATGATAATAACGGAGCAGTTACAAACTCAAAGGATCCAAGAATCCACAAGAAAAGAAAACGCATTGAGCGTAAGTATCACCTAATATGAAAAATTATACAGAGGCGTGATATTGTTGTAACCAAGATTGTACCAGGGAGCAACCTTGTAGATCTTTTTACAAAGAGTCTATCGGCTAAGATTTTTGACAGTTATATAGAGGGCATGAGAGTCAGATGTATGACAGCATAGTTTTGAGTAAAAGTGGAAGATTATCCGGGTTGTATACAAAAAATCACGAATTTTGTTGGTTTTAGTATTTAATTTTATTTTTTTTAATAAAATTATTTTTCTATTTTATGATAATCTTAACGAGTAATGTATGCAATATTATTTCTTCAAATGTTATGCATGGTTGTCATTTATTCTGTATAGTATTTAATCTGGTGTGTTGAGTTTAACTTGCACACAGAAAACCAGATTATAGGTTCTTGCAGAATATAAGTTTACAGTTTAGAGTTTAGATAGAATTGGATAAACCATCAGTACGATTGTAGCACAGAGTTTTAGTAAAACTATCCTGATTACGAAAAATAGATAATAGCATTGTCTATTATTCCGACTCTCTGTGCAGTACACTTTATGTGTACTGAAAACGCCACATTTAGGTAATTAATTTTTTACTTACTATATAAATTAGTTCACACCCCAAGGTTATTATGAGTGCTTATACTCTTAATCTTAAAATAATTATTATTTGCGTATATTTAATATTCATTGGATTCAGATTTGTAGTTGTTGCATTAATTGACATCATTCTACCAGATTTCGAAAGGTATAATCTCGAATCTAACTTTAGGAGTACGTTTTTTATTTTGATCGTTCGACATCAAAAGTTTTAAACTGGAGCCTATTTCGGCGATCGCCCGTCCTGTAATTTTATCGATTCAATCATATTCAAATCAATAATTTTGGTAATTTGCCTCATACAATTGGTATCAAAGCCGTTTCGATTATGTTTACGGTTAATCGAGGGGCCGAATAGATTTAGAATTGTGATAACTTTGTTTGGCAAGTGTTCTAATCCCAGTTTTATGATATTCATTATTTTCATATTTGATTGAATGTATGAATAATGATTGTTTATTTTTTTAATCACGAGAGTTGATCGTGATAGTTTAAACTTTTTTAGTTCGAATGTGAGCTTTTGGGACATAGGTTTTTGATGTAAAAGCTTTTATTATTGTTTTTAGATATTTTAAAATATTTAAGAACAGGTTCGAATGTCCAAGAATACGAAAAATGGACAACGGTACAACCAGTGGTTCTAACGGTGTTTTCGAGTGTTTCGGCCACAGATCGCGACGGTTTTTGCAAGTTTTTGAAATAGATTTTTTTAGTAAGTTTTTTTTACAGATTTTGTGTATTAAAAATAGCAGAAAAATATGTCAAAAAATACAATAAAATGGGACGGCAAAACAGCCCACCGACGACGGCTTTGGCCGGTGGCTCGGGGGCCATTTTTAGCTCAGCTCACTGGCCATTTCAAGATGGGCTTTGTGCAATTTTTAGACACAAAGTAGTAGTAAAATAGGCTAAAAAATAGTTCAAAAACATTGCAAAAACCTGGACAAAACAAGTCAAAATAGGCGGCAATAAGGGTAACAGACAGCAGGCTGTCCGGGGCCATTTAGGGCTTGATTTCAAGATATGTCGAAGCTATTTTTGAGGCGTTCTTTCGGGCATCATGTTGTTGGATATCAATGCTAAAAACTGTGCTAATTGGGAGCCGAATCAACCACGAATAGAAAGCAAAACATGTGGCGCAAGTGGGTGACGACAATTTCTTCGGAGGTTTTTGATGGCTATTTCTGAGCTATTTTCGAACAAGGGGTTCATACAGAAAAATAGTATATTTCGTAAGCTATTTTTTAGAAAAAACAAGGAGAAAAACAGAGTTCGGATGAAGCCAGAATGACCTCAGAAAGTTGGCGGCACAATAGGCGGCGCGGCAGCCACGGCAGTGGTGGTCCAACAGCCATCGAAAGCCATTTTTCTAGATGTTTTTGAATCGAAGTTTTTACAAAAAAAAAATAATATATTTCATTAGCTACGTTTAAAAAAATAGAAATGAAAACGGAGTTCAAAAATAGGTCGAAAAAGTCTCAAGAAGAGACTGGTGCAGTGCTGCCGGCGGTGGTGGTGGCAAATTGAAGCGACTCCGGGGGTTGTTTTTTGATATATTTTGATCGAAAAGTGTTGTATATCTATAACACTTCGAATGGATGAATTCTTGTTCGATTCTAACAAGAACAAGCAGCTTTCTGCAGCGATTAAAAGACTAAAAGTTTATCTGGATACTGAAACTTGAAACTCGATAGAGTATCATCTCAATCATAAAATGAGGCAATATTTATCTTATTTATTTATATAAACTGCTTGAATGATAAATATTGAGTTTATATTTTCTATTTAATTTAATTAATTCGAGAAAAATCGGTTCTAATTAATATTTTGTAAAGAAAAATAAAATTATGTTTTTTATTTAATTAAAAAATTTTAATTAAATAGAAAACTTTTTGATATTTTATTGTTTATAAAATAATGCATTTAAGATGATTTTTTAATAAATCAAGTATTTTAAAAAAACGTGAAAATTAATTTTAAATTTTTGGATTAATTAAATAGAAAAGGTTTAATTTTAATAAATTGTTATTTTTTGAAAAAAAATATGTAATAAATCATACTTGAATACCTTTATTCAATCCTTTACCTGTAAAGCTAAGAAAAAACTGTGCATTCAATTTTTTTACACATTAAAACACGAAAAAGATGGTTGAAAAAAAAATTAAAATCTTTCGAATCGTATAGTTTTCAAAATTAATAAATTTATTTTGATTAAACAGTTTTATAACTCGCAAAAATATTTTAAGAAACTAAATGGGAGAGGGAATTTATTCACAAATAAATTCTACGGTCTCCCTCATCAGTTCGTAGGTAATGTAATTAATTCTGCGTGCTTGTAGTAAGACTTTCCTCCCCATCAGACAGAATTAATTGTGGTATCACCGGTACGAATCTCCTTTAGGGATAATTCAGGATAATTATTAGTGTGGATCACTTTTCTATCTATAGGGTTCGTTGCGAAACGATTGATTCGGGATTAGGTGGTGGTTAACACTTAAATGTAAATAATAGTATCATCTCCATTTGAGTCACTACTATTATTTACTGGACCGAAACTGTGTTAGGAATTTAATTTTACTTGACACGGTCTTTTGTCTAGATAATAAAATTAATAGAAATTGACATGTCTGGACAAACAATGGATAATAAATGTCATCCCATCAAGACATGCAATTCGCAGGGTACCAAGCTGCTGGCGAATTTTTTAAAAATTATAGAGGAACCAATTTAAAATAAAATTTAAAATTTTTGCTCATCATAATTAATGATTTTTTATTATGTAATTCTCATGATTAAAATAACTTTCAAATCACTCGCAGTTATACTTAAAGAAAACAAACTAACAAAACCAAACTATGTAGATTGAAAAATGAATATTGATAACAACTTTAACTACCGAAGGTATCCTTAGGATACCAAAAAATGTGTTTGTTTCTAAAAAGAGATCTTCCTCTATGCTGAAAAGTAAGAAAATGAAAAAGGTTCAGAAACAGGATGGCACGATATCCAAGGTAGTTAATAGGCCACGAACTAATGTAAAGAAGTCGAAAGGCAGATGCTTTCACTGCAACCAGACACGGCACTGAAAAAACTAATGTCCATTTTATCTCTTCAAGCTGAACAAGTACGGTAATTTATGTTCACTAGTTGTGAAAATATGTTTAGCGATGTTATCTATCAGTACCTGGTCTATAGATATGGGAGCCACGAGTCATGTCTACATATCATTGCAGGGGTTCTAGAAATTTTTACAACTTAGTGATAGAAAGATTTACCTACATATACGCAATAATACAAAGGTGACAATAGTTGCAGTAGGAGATGTCACTCTCTGTTTTAGAAGAAATTGAGTTTTAATATTGAGAGATTGCCTTTATGTACCTTCCATTAGAAGGAACTTAGTTTCTATTTTTAGATTGGTTAAATACGGATATTTGGTTTATTTTAATAACTCTGTGGTTATTAAGGGTAATAAACGGGTTATCTGTTCTGGTACAATAGTGGATGCTCTTTATATTATTACTTCAATCTGTTCCACATTGCAACTGACTGCATTGAATAACACATCTAATTTACCATATAAGAGAAATGATCATTCTTTAATAAACCAAACGTTTCTTTGGCACTTACGCTTAGGTCATATTAATCTAAAAATGATAAATAGACTGGTAGAAGATAGACCTTTGAGTTCATTGGAAGTGGAGACACTTCCAGTCTGTAACTCCTACTTAAAGGTTAAGATGACCAAGAGGCCCTTTTCGGCTAAAGGCTATAGAGTTAAAAAATCACTAGAACTGGTTCTCTCTAATGTGTGTGATCCTATGACTATGCGAGCTAAAGGTGATTTTGAGTACTTCGTCAGTTTCATTGACGACTACTCAAGGTATCGATACATTTACCTGATGCACCGTAAGTCTGAATATTTTCAAAAATTCAAAGAATTCAAGGCCGAGGCGGAGAAACGTCTGGATAAAAGTATCAAGTCACTACGATCCGACCGTGGTAACAAGTACCTCTTTGGAGAGTTTAGGGATTACTTATTATCAGAAGGGATTATATCCTAATTGATTGGACCGGGCACTCCATAGTAGAATGGTGTAGTAGAAAGAAGGAATAGAACTCTTATAGAGATGGTAACATCAATGATGAGTTATTTAGAATTACCCATTTCGTTTTGGGAACTTGTATTAGAGACGACTTATATTCTGAACTGGATACCTTCTAAGTTTGTACCTTATACTCCCACGTAATTGTGGACTGGGCGCAAGCCTAGTCTGAAACATATTCGAATTTGGGGAGTGTCCAGCACATGTGCTGAAAGGGAACACGGGTAAGTTAGAAGTGATGACAGAAGTCTGTTTCTTTGTCGGGTATCCCAAGGGAAAGAAGAGTGGTTTATTTTATAGTCCTAAAGATCATAAGATCATTGTTAACACTAATGCCCAATTCTTATAAGAGGATTATATTATGGATAACAAGCTCAAAAGTAAAATTATTCTGGAAGAATTGAGAGAAAATACCAGTTGAATGGAAGAGGAACCACAAGCCACTGATATCCCATTACCTCGTCGTAGTGGGAGGATTATCGAAACAGGTGCAGATCCTGAACCAGATCAGGATGCTATCATTAACATGCTAGACGAGCATGTGAGTAATTGTGCACAGGGTTCAGATTTTGCACAGCGCGTTACTGCTAGTATACAGACGCAAGAAGTGTCTCATCATTGTGGGAGGGTTGTTCATCAACCCAATCGGTATATGTTCTTAGGAGAGTCTTTTAACAAGATCTCGGCAAAACTGGATACCGGATCTTGTAACTACAATGAAGCGCTCTAAGATAAAGATGCAGATCTTTCATAAAAGGCTATGAATTTAGAAATGGAACCTATGTATTCTAATCAGGTGTTGGAACTTGCAGAACCACTTGAAATGATAAAATCCATTGGATGCAAGTGGATCTACAATAGGAAGAGAGGGGAGTAGATGGGAAAGTAAAAACTTTTAAAGTTAGGCTTTGTGCAAAAGGATTCACTCAGAGAGAAAGAATCGATTATGAGAAAACCTTTTCGCTGGTAGCCAAGCTTAAGTCTATCCAAATTCTCTTATCCATTCTAGCTCATTTCGATTATAAAATTTAACAAATGGATGTCAAGACAGCTTTTCTTAATGAAAATCTTGACGAGTTTATCTATATGGTACAACCAGACGGTTTCATAGCAAAGGGCCATGAACACATGTTGTGCAAGTTTAAGAGAACCATTTATGGACTTAAGCAGGCATCGAGGTCTTGAAATACTGGGTTTGATCAAGCCATAAAGTCTTATAATTTTGATCAAAGTCCAGATGAGCCCTATTTGTACAAAAAGCATGACGAAAGCATAGTGGTCTTTCTAGTACTTTATGTAGATGATATCTTGCTCATCGAAAACAATGTAGGGGTGTTGTCTTGGATAAAAGTATGATTATCTAGGCAGTTCGATATGAATGACTTGGGAGAAGCTAGTCACATCCTTATGTTCAAGCTTTTGTGAGATCGAAAATAAAAGATGTTGGGCTTATCACAAGCAAAGTATATCAATAACATCCTTACTTGTTTTAGCAAGCAATATCTCAAGAAAGGGTTTCTCTCTTTCAGGCATGGAATCACTCTATCCAAAGATCAGTGTCTTAGGACACCAGATGAGATAGGAAAGATGAAGGTCATTCTTTATACTTCGACAGTAGGAAGCTTAATGTATGCTATACTTTGTACCAAACCCTACATCTACTTTGTCATTGGCATAGTTAGCAGATATCAGTCTAATGTAGAGTAGGAGCATTAGAGTATGATAAAAAATATAATCAAGTACATGAAAAGAACTATGAATTATATGTTACTTTACTAGGCAGACAGCCTAGTATCTTTGGGGTACATAGACTCGAACTTCTAGCCAGACAAAGATTTTCGTAAGTGTACCTCAGGATATGTGTTTACCTTGGTAGATGGAGCTATAAGTTAGAGAAGTATCAAGCAGTCCTACATTGCTGATTCTACTATGGAGGCTGAGTACTTGGCAGCTTCTGAAGCAACAAAGGAGGTCATTTGGCTCCGAAACTTCCTGTTAGATCAAGATGTGGTGCCTTCAATTTAATCGTCTATTACACTTTATTGTGATAATAACGGAACAGTTACAAAGTCGAAGGAGCCAAGAGTCCACAAGAAAAGAAAACACATTGAGCGTAAGTATCACCTGATATGAAAAATTATACAGAGGTGTGATATTATTGTGACCAAGATTGCATCAGGAGGACAACCTTGCAGATCCTTTTACAAAGAGCCTATCGGCTAAGATTTTTGACAGTTATATAGAGGGCATGAGAGTCAGATGTATGACAGTATAGTTTTGAGTAAAAGTGAGAGATTGTCAGGGTTGTATACTAAAAATTATGAATTTTGTTGGTTTTAGTATTTAATTTTATTTTTTTAATAAAAATTTTTTTTATGATAATATTAATGAGCAATGTATACAATATCATTTCTTCAAATGTTATGCAAGGTTATCTTTTATTCTATACAGTATTTAATCTGGTGTGTAGAGTTTGGCTTGCACACAAAAGACCAGATTATAGGTTTTTGCAGAATGTAAGTTTACGGTTTACAGTGTAGATGAAATTGGATAAACCTTTGGCATGACCGTAATAAAGAGCTTTAGTAGACTTATCTTGGTTACGGGAACATATAATAGCTATTGTTCTTACTTTCTGTGCTAGTACACTTTATGTGTATTGAACATGACCACATTGAGGTAATTAATTTTATACTAATTATATAAATTAATTCACACCTCAAAATTATTATGAGTGTTTATACTCTTAATTCAAAAATAATTATTATTTGCGTATATTTAATATTCGTTATTTTGATTCATTAGATGGTGCGATCTTTTATGGGTCAATAGTTTCGATAAGTTGGATAACGGTATTAATTATATGAAGAATATTAATTATTGACAGAATCTACATTTTGATTGTTCGGAATTGACGATACTCCCTTAAGGAAGCTTATAAGTTTTGACTAAACGAAATCCTGCAGGTGGATTTAATTATCCAGCCCACATATAAGTTAAGTAGAAGGGCTTAAGAACTTTTAAGAAGCCGATTAAATTAATCTGTTAGTAATTAAATTTAATTGGTAGGTATCGGGATTCTTAACGTAGGGAGCTGAGTTAAGTATTTAATAACAAAAACTCGAATAATCGATTTTGAGAATATGGCTGGGAGTGCAATTAAAATTCTTTAGTGGTATGAATTTTAATTTATATTTTTATGAAATTGCCTTAGAGGCAGGCGAGTTTTCATAATTACATCAGAAGTCCAAATCATATTTACTCCACAGGTCCCTGCTGCAGTTATACTAAACATAAATCATAAGACGCCTTTCAAGATTAGGGTTTCAACGTATTCCATATTGCGATTAGTTTAGCAAGTTTAAGCTCACGAAAGAACGTAACCCACTCTATGTTCGTGACTCGCATCAAGAATACAATAGAAGGCTTGATCGGGGCTTCTACTCGAAGGATTCAGATTCGTAGTTGTTGCAGTAACCGAAATCATTCTACAAGATTTTGTAAGATATAATCCCGAATCTAACTTTGAGAGTACGATTTTTATTTTGATTGATCGACATCAAAAAGTTTTAGCGATTGCCCGTCAAGTATTTTTATTGAATCAATCGTATTCAAATCAATGATCTTAGCAGTTTACCTCCTACAAAAACAAAATATCCAAAACAGTGAGATCTGGAACAGTTGCCCCTTTTATAGATCCAGAAATAGAGGGAACCCATAGAATCTGCTCCAAGTTTCGCACCAAAAATCTTTCCCACGGCCGTTGCCTTTTTCTAATGGCCGTCAACTTGTAACCCAACGGCCGTCAACTTGTCCACCCAAACCTTACGACCATGGCATCCCAATGTCCAGGCCGTGAACTTTTCTCCATAAAAGTTCAGGCCGCCATATCCAAACCAAATGGCCACGAGATTATTTCTCACGGCCGCAACTTTTTTATGCAGAAATTTTGGACAACTTGTCCCCATTTTGCTAATGTACCCCAAACTATAGTTATGAATCTGTTAGTAACTCATAACAAGAAAAGCAATTTATATGGCAAGGCCACAACCCATGAATCACATCATTATGTATAATAGGAGTCTAAGCTTTCAAAAGTAATTTTCATAAAATAATAACAATAAGGCATCCATGATAATCAAAAGTGTAAACCACATGGTGCGAAGGCCCAACCCATCAAAAGTAAAAGATGTGAACATGTGTATTGTGGCACGCAGGCCAAAAAAGAACCAAAGGCACACAAACCCTATCCATAGTATATGTGTAGTATGTCGGGAACAATATATCAATGTATGTTAGAGCAGTGTATCAATGGAACAGTGACCATCAGTGTATCAGTGCAGTGAGCCCAAATAGTGTATCTGTGTGGTACGACAAGGTAGAGTAACATAATGTATCAAACGGACACGCAGGCCCAAATAAGAATAGGCGCGCAAGCCTCCATGTACAGTAAAGAAGAAAAGAAAAGAAGATCATCGATAGTAGGGGCAGCACAGGTCAGTCACTCTCCTGTCGGGTCCTCTTCCTTCAGATAATGTAGCCTATCTGAGATGGCTCGTCAGGTGACCCCATCAATCCCATCCCTTACTCTGTGCCCGTGCCGGTTTATGCCGCATTAGAGGTCCTGACTCTAGAGGAAGAAGCGACGACAGAAGTGGAAGCAGAAGTTCACGCTGGCACTACGACTGGGGTAGCAGGTGCCGTGCGACCACCACGATTCCTCGGCTCTCTGCTATGCCCACGCTGAAAAAAGGAAAAGGGCCACATTAGCTAAGGCAGATAAATATGAGCAAAAAAGAAGTGCAAAAATGTAAATGTGAGCTAGGAAGGGCTAAGTACCACAGCAGGGCCACCCCGAGGAGCGAGAAGCTCTATGCCCTCGGCTCGGAAAGTAGTATCCCAGCAACAAACTAATACCCTCAACCCAGAGATCAGGCGAAGGCACTATTCACACCACTCTCGAGGCATCTGTCAAGAGAAGAACCAAATTATTGCAGTCAAATGTCAAAATTAGAGCAATACAATTAGATATCAAAACTAGTAAAGACATAAGAATCAGTGCAGTCATAAAAGTTAGTGCAATCAGATGTCAGAATCAGTCATGAGAATCAGTGCAGTCAGAAAAACATAAGGAAGGGTGTCATATGTAGCGACCAGGTACATTTTTTTTATATTTTATTTTGGTTAATTATTTTTAACATAATTAAAAATTTTGAAATTAATATTTGATGATTTATATAACATATTAAATGAGGTTGGAGTGTTGGGACACCAAAGAATTTATCTGTGATGAATTCTAAAATGCTAGAAAAACTTAATTATAATTATTTAAATTTAATTAAATTTGAAATTTTGAGGATAATATATATTGTGGGAATAATAATATTTAAATGAATGTTTAATTAAATAAATGTTTGCCTTAAGAAGAGTATTCTAGAAGATAAAAATATATATAAATCCAAAAGTCCCAAACTCCCGAGGGGTGCGTCTTCTCAACTTCCTCCTGTTTTCGTTTTTTTTTGCTTGTTCTTCCAGTAATGGATAATGAGCTCACATACTCCACCTTCATTCTAACAATTTGTGATCTTCTACACCAAATCAAAAGACTCCATTTGAGCATTAAGCTTTACGTAACAAGAGGCAAAAACACCCTTGGGGGCCGACGCCTTCCTTCTCTTCTTCCTCGGTGCTGTTTTTCTTCTTTCGTTGCAGAGCCTTCGAGCTCCCAAATGCAATCTTTCCCCCACAGATAGAATGTCTTCCACTTGGGATTTCTAACCACCAATTGAAATTCAAGAGTGCTTTGATGATGGCTCCAAAACAAGCTGACAGGAACTCAATTTTTGGTGATGGCCGAACACCTAGGGTTTTGGAGCTTGACGAAATTCAACAATTTAAGGGCTTTAACAGCGGACTCATATGAGAATTTGAAGCAAGGAGACGAGAAAGATTGAAAAAAAAGGAGACCAAACCCCAGTCGCGACGCCCCTGTTCTTTTTCTTCGTGCTTCTTTTCGACCACGGTTAGCTCAAGTTTGGAGACTTGATTTTTCTAAAAATTTTGTTTCTTCTTCGAAATTGGCTATCCAAGATGGGCATTCTGCAACCAAACAACCGAAGCTACAGATTTCAAGGACCAAAAATTTGAGTTTGGGGAATTTGGTGAAAACTGAAGATAGGAGGCTCTATGAGCTAGGATTGTGACTAATGTGGGTGAATTGATTATGATTTGTGTTGACTTACTTGAAAATTTTGTGAGACCTTAGTGAAAATGCAAATCTGAAAAAGTTAACCAAAACCTTTGGTTTAAAGATTTAAGAATTTAGAATCAATTTTGTTAACGTAGCCTGAAATATGAGGGTGGTGGTGAGAACCTAAATTGGTGGCATGAGCTAGTGCTATAGTAATGTTAATTTGGAAAAAACAAGGATCTCCACAATTTGAGAGTTGAGATTAAATAGTAAATTATAGAGGAATTTTCCTAATAATTGGAGAGAGTGGTGAAAGTGAGGTTTTAGGTGAATTTATGGAACTTTGTGATTCGCAAATTAGAGGATCAAACCTAAGGTTTAATTAGAAAACTTGGTTGGTGGGTTGAGAAGTCTGGATCTTATTAAAGCTAAACTCATTAGAAGATTCAAACATTTTGAATGTTGAAGATAACCCTTGGAGTGAAGATGGACTAACTTGGATTTATTTAATTTGGGGTTCTTCTTTTTTAACTGAACTTTTGGAAATTTTAAATCCTTAGTGTAAAGATAAGATGAGATGAAGTTGTCAAACCTAGCTTTGTTTTTTTGAATTTTTCGATTTGTTCGTGAATTTAAAGACTTGAACATCAAGTCCTAATGTATGCTATTTAATATAACAAATACAAGATGGATGAAGTTATAACACATGGATAAGGTAATCACGATAGGATCATTATATGTTATTAAAATCCCTTAATTGACTAGCTTACATGAACTAAGTAAATTTGAAGATTGACTAAGAAAGGTTTTGAAACTTTGAACATATTCATGGCTCGAATAGTAAAATTTGAATGGCTTATATTGGAACAAAATAAGGATTAACGAATAACTCATCTATGTTAAACTTTGAATTCCTATGGACAAATACTCATTGAATGAAATCATGTGGTCAACCTTGTGAATTGTTAGTATGAACACGACATGTTGAAATTGTAAGACGGGCAAGAACTTTAAATGATTATGGAAGCCTTAAATTCATTCACAATTTGGCTTTATTTGATACATTAGTTGAAACTTCTAAATTGATGAATGTTAAGTTTGGATGAATTTATTGTATAAATAGAAAGGCTACAAAGTTTGATTCGAAACTTAATGATATTAAAAAAATGTAAATAAAGTAACGGTTGTGAATGTGAAATAACATTGTATAATTGTGAAATTAGATGGGAAAGTTGGACTCCTAGTTGATACTGAATATTAATATGGTTAATCAAATATTGAACCAAGAATGATTGATGTAGATGTGATTAGGTTGGGCTTAACCAATTTCGCGGTGAAAGATCAGAAACTTGCGTAAGCTGGGTACCGTGTTCCTTCGGGTTAGCCTCCATAAAATGAATTTGGGTACTGTGTTCCCTCAACTGAGTTCTGTAAAATAGGTATTGTCGTGGTGAGTTATAGAGCTATCTATTACCCAATGGCTTCGCATAGCCTATTGGGAAAATAGGGAGGGATTTTTATAAGCTGCACCCGATGTGGATATTTGATGATTGTCATGGTGAGTTATAGAGTTATCTATTACCCAATGACTTCGCGTAGCTTATTGGAAAAATAGGGAGAAGTTTCTATAAGCTGCACCCGACGAGGATATCTGATGATTGTAGTGCTGAGTTATAGAGCTATCTATTATCTAATGACTTCGCGTAATTTATTAGGAGGATAGGGAGGGATTTCTATAAACTGCACCCTACATCAGTTCCGTATTTGGTTTATTAAATTGAAAGTGAAACATGGAATAAGAATTGGAAAGAAAGTAAAATGGTTTTTATATGGAGAAGAGTTGAATAAATAGTTAGAATAATTGATTAAGAGATAGTAAAAGTAAAAACAAAAACAAAATTAAAGAATAATAAAGAGAATGTGTAATTAATGTGAGGAAAAGAAAAAGGAAAGTATTAAAGGTTTAATGTTTGAATACGAAAAAGAAGTTGGTTAATTGATAATAATAGATGTGGTTTATTGATAATAAAATATACGAAATAATAGAAGACGAACTAAGTAAAAGAATATGTGAGAATAATAAAAATGGGAAAGAACTTGAATGGGAATAAAATGATAGAGTAAATAAAGAACTGATGAATGGAAAGGAAAATTTGTGTTATATGATGAATAAGGGGAGTGTTAGTAGTTGGTAACTAATTAAAGAGAAAATGGAAATGGAAATGAGAAATGAAGAAAGAAAAATGAGAAAAAAAAAAAGAGAAAAAGCAACCAATGGAAAGATAATTTACTAACTGAATAAGAAAAGAGTAATGGGTCTAGTCATAAGTTTTGAGAAGCAAGAAATTTAGAATTAAAATGAATATATATATTATTATCTCAAAATGGATAACAAAATGAAAATATATGAATTATAAAACGTGAACGAAAAAGAATAAATGAAGATTGTTGCATAATGTTTTGCTCACGCGCACCTCACAAATCATGCATTGCACCTTCTGTTAGTCTTATCCTACGAACTTCGCATCAGGTTGTATGTATTCAACCTTTTACAAGTTTTGATAAAAAAAAAGAGTAAACAAAAATTGGGATCTTGAAGAATGCATTGAAAGAAAAGAGCAAATTTTATTATTTTGATTTAATTATTCAAATCTCATGTATTTGCTTCAAAATATTGTATTGGAAAACTTCATGAAAATAGTGAGATTGTATTTGATGAATGTAATTAGTATACGAAGGTAGAGAGATACATGTATGATTTAATGCTCATGGAAATGGATGCAATAGTAATGGAATAATGCTTGTTAGTCATTATATAGTTTAATTCGGTATAGCTGGCAAATAATTTTACTTGTAGTTAGATATGGAGATTTAGGTGGTGCCTGAGTATATATATTGTGACTTGAGTTTGATAGGTAAATTTGGGATAGTCCGAAAAATAGAGGAAACTCTGCCAAAATTTTTAAGAATTAGACATAGTGAATTTTGGGAATTTGGGATAAGTAAAAACTTATAAGAAATTAAGTTCAAGAGAAGATTATTAAAGGAATTTTGGTTAAAGGAATAGAAGTTATCAAGTGGGTATCACGCGCCTCAGAGTCGGGGGCGTGACATCATACCTGCTCAGCACAGGAGGAAGGAGAATCTCTTGGGCTACTGGCTCGGAGATCCAGATATAGTGAAGATTCCCGTCAACGAAGGTGTCCACTATCCATGGAAGCTCAGGGTGAATATGGCCTAAGGCAACCGGAGGAGGACCCTGCACAGCAGCACAGGCACCCATGGCAGGCATGAGGCTCTCTCGGGCAAAGACCATGTAGTCACGATCCTCGCCCTCAATTAGCATGGCAGCATCAAGGCCTACCATGGCATTGATAATCTCGGCCGTGCGGAGGGTGTCGGTCTAAGGCATCCCCACCAAAGGCGTCCTCGGGATACAAAAATGGTCATACCCCAGGGACTGCCGAACAACGCGCTTGCCAAGGTACCACTCTTTGCAGAATGGCCCCTCAAGCAAGACGCAGGTTCAGGTAACCTCGCGGCTCTGCATCAAATCAGCTCTAGCTCGCTCCTCCATGTCAATCCATATGTCCCAGCGGACCTGAGAATCAAAGAAGCATGTCAATGAGTAGTGTATGAATAAGGAATGAAAAGAATAACTAAGTAAGAGTAGTAAATGGCTTACCCGGTCGGGAGTGAGGCTGTCCAAGAAAAGGCAGTCGTCGTCCAGGTCCTTCCCGCTAGGTTTCGTACCCCGATGGCGTCTAGCCCATCCAAGTGCCCAGGGGATCACGAGGGGGTCGTCGTAAGAATTCATTGGCTGGCGCATACCCAGTAACTCGAGGCCTAGAGCTGCAGAAAATTGAGAGGAGCGTCAGTACAATTAAAACATATATGCAGATATGAAAATAGAAAAGAAAAGCATAGAAAGTAGAGAAAGCAGATATATCTCCCAGATACGCCAGTATCCACCAATGCTCAAATTGGAGGTCCTAGTGGCCGCGCTCATGTACCCGTATAAAGTGGCTAATGCGGCTCCTCCCCAGTCGTAAAAGCCAATCTGGTTCACCACCACCATATAGCGAGATAGTGGAGGTGCACCATGTTCTCTAAGTTTGGGAAAAAGTGTAATGACCTGGTTTTTTAAGCCTCTGGATTAAGAATGTTAAATCAACCGAAATTAGGTTTTAATATTAGGGTTAGATCAAGATTAAGAGTCTCAAAGGATTTAGCCTATAATCAGATCCCGGAACCAAAATCCTAAAGCATAAAGATATATCTTAACCAAAAAGAACCATCGAATAACCCAAAAATCATTAAAAAGAAAAAACCCTAGAACCCCATAAGAGAAAAGAAAATTACAGTTTGGTCCAAAATAATAACAAAATTTCATAAATGACCCAATATGAAGACGTTCACAATTAACAAGGCTCTAAGTCCAAGGAATAGGAAAGTTAAGTGCCAACTCAATAATTAAGAAGAAAATATACACAAAGGCTTAATATTTTATAATTTTGAATAATTGCGCGTTTATCCACAAACTTTTAGATAATTACACTTTTAGCCCAAGACACCCCACAATTTTACCATCCTAAGCAACACACCTATTACGAAAACACCATAAAATTCTCCCATAATTACTCTAGAAGTCATCAACAATCTTAGTCCTAACAAATTACACGCAAGTTCCTCAATTCTCTTTATTTGCACGAAAGTGTCCGAGGTAATCCTCATTCATTTTCTACAACAGACACTAACTCATGAATAAATATATATAAAAGTACCTGATTACATAAAATAGCGACGAAAATTCACAAAGACTATAACCCTAAAATTTGGGTTATGACGAGAACAAAACCCTAAGATTCAAAGTAAAATCCTACAAAATATAGAATTCTCTAATACTGAATTCTAGAAATCGAAAATCATAAATAATCATGAACTTATAAGTTAATTCCATAAAATAGAGAAAATTATGAAAAAGACAAACTGAACCCAAATGTAATTTTACACGATTTTTTAATCAAACAAAAACAAAATCTTAAGACACAAGATTTAAACTCCGAACTCTTGAGGATAGTTGATATAAAAAATATAAAACCCTACAACCACATAAAATTATAGAATCAAAATTATAAAACTTGATCCAAGAAAATCATGAATCATGAAAAATATTAGAAATAAGGTCCAAATAAAATTACAAAATTCAACTCTTTTATTTAAGTCCAACTAATATAGCCCAAAAAGAATTATAATCATAGCCCATGAATTTAAGCCGAAAGAATTTTTTAAGTATAGCCCAAATATGTTAAGCCCAACCCGGTTGATAATGACCAATGTAAAGACTCAGCCCAAAGCATAGTATTAGCGACGGTTAGTTGACGAGTCTTAGGTCGCTAGAATGATAGAAATTCTAACTCAACCCGAAACCATAATTCAATTTGAAAACCCTAAAATGACCAAATACTCAAGAGGCAAAGTCCTAATACTCATACAAGACTCCTAAAATACAAAATATAAAGTTAAAAATTAAAAATTATCATAATTAGGGTAAACTGGCCATTTTACCCCTAGTACAACAAAAAGTCCTAAAAACTTAAATGTTGATATATGGACACCCTAAATCAGATATTTGATACAATTAAGTCACAAAAGACAAAATAACAATAAAATGACAAAAATTCCCTTGCATGGCCAGCTGCATTGGGATTAGTGCACAAAATGTCACTTTTTACCTTTTTAAGCTAAAAATGAGAAAATGTTGTACAAAACAAGCATTATTATGACTCAAAATTTTTAAAAAAAGTAATATACATAATAATATAATATTATAAGCTAATAAAAGCTAACAAATTATTATTAAAATTCTTACACACTTAAATAAGTCAAAAGATCACATCTAGTCAAAATAGCTTAAAGTAGCTTAATTATCTACATTTAAACAATTAATTGTTGTCAATATTTTTATAAACTATGATAATAATAACAATAGTAAAATAATTTATTTTAGTAAGTTAGAAGACCAAAAAAATATATCAAATCAATTTTAAAAACTCTTTCTTGGACAATGTAGAGTCAAAACACCACTAAATAAACAATTAAAGCAAAATTAAGCACATTGATCCACCAAACAGCCCCTTGCCTGAAAACCCGACTTGATGTTCTGAATTTTCAGATTTCAAATCTCTTAAATAGAGCCCCACCTCCCATGCAACCAATAGAAAATTAGAAAATTAAAATCTTTTTTACAACACCCATCATTTCTTCCACTAATTAATTTTCTATAAAAATGACCCTTGATCCCCATTTCTCTCCTTCATACTTCAGTTGATAGGTGAGAAAACTCCAGAAAATTTCTCAAAGCTCTCCAAGTGTGGGAAAGAAAGAAGAAACGAGAAACAAGAGAGGGAAGAAGGAAGGAATCAAGAGAGTTAGGAGATTCTCAAAGCTAAGTCCTAACTAACCTTCTACCTTAACCCCATCTTTCTAAGGAAAGTAAACTTCTTAAAACCCTCTATTATTCTCTTACAAAATATCCCTTAACCCATCTCTATAAACACCTCTAAGAATAAAAATCTAGAAATTTATCCAAAAGGTGTTGTAGAGCTAAAATAGGGGCTATTTATGTTTGATTGATTGTTGGATATGATTTCATGTGGTTATTTTTGAGTTTAGTGACTTGAACTTGTTTTGAAACTTTGATATGTAAGTATAAAGTACATGCATGCAAATATAAGAAACTAAATCTAAACATATCTTGAGCTAAGGCACAAAAATCCTAGATGGCCTGATTTTCTGTGTATTTTAACTTTCTGCCATGAACTTTGAACTATCATAACTAATTGTAAAAAAATGATCTAAGTGTGAATTTTATGTCCAGATCTATATTTTTAAGTTATCTTTAATACAAAATTGGTTTCAAGTGATTTTATTGAGTAGAACTCGAGATACACTATTTCTACTAAAGAGTGTTATATTCTAACCACTCTGTATTACAGACATAAAAACCCTAGATTAGAATAAAAACCGAGTTTAGGTCAAAACATTAGATTTATAGATAACATATTTATCTTACGATCCACCAAAATTAAGCCAAATATATGAAGTCTTGATAGATCCCAATCATCTCCAAAGTCACTATTGTGAATCTGTGACTGACAGAGCTCTCTGTCGCATGTTTTTGTAAGACCAAACCCTATGTTTTTAATGGCCAAATTCAAAAGTAGTTTTTATGAAAAATGTATCTAGCATATTAAACTATTTTCTGACCAAATATTAGCCCTAGATACCCTTGGATGGTACCCCAAAAGGCTTGTGCATTCTCTGTTAAGACCAGGTTCTGTTGAACTTTTTAATGTTGACTGAACCCATTTTATAAAATGGCCAAAATTATCAACTTGTTCCAAATAACTAGTCTTAACACAAAACATGAAACTTGTAGGGGACGCCTTAAACTAGAATATATCCAAAAATCAGACCCATAACCCATGTTTGGATGCCCCAAAACGGAGGCCAACAGTGACCCAAATTCTGTACTTTTCTTTGTAAAGTGCTGAATGATTTTCTCTTAATTGGTGTAAATGACCCAATTGCCCTAAGATCTGACCTTAGTGTTAAACATAAAAGTTATAAAAAAATATTTGTATCTAATTGTTGTCTAAAAATCATAACTTAACTCCATGTCTAAGTACCCTAAATCACTGTTACGATTTTTAATTTAACACTGGAACATTTACCTAAATTTGGCTAAGTGTATAAGTGACATGTCACATTGTGGGACTTAAAGATATGGACTTTAAATAAATTATGTTAGATGATTGGTGTATGAAAATGAGTAATTGATTTATAGAATCTATGCCGCTAGATTGAATCTATGTCTCGTGAATTATCGCTTGTGCTTTATATACTTGTATTTCATACTCATAATTTTACAATTCCATGCAAAGCATACATATTTCATTTTAGCCCATGTCATGATCAATTTATACATGTGAATCATCAATAGTAGTTGCATATATCACATCACATCATCATTGGACTGGGTTTCGCGGGATTCACGATTTTATTTTGAGAAAAGAATTGAACCTCAAGGTTGGTACCGTGATTGATGGAATTGGCATATTTAGAAATTTGGATGTTTAGATATATTATGATACTGGCTATATGCCCTTATTGAAATATTGTGATGTTGGCTATATGCTCTGATTTGTTTGGGGATGTTTTTGCCCTAAGTGCTAAATACACCTTATTGTTTATAATGTATATTTTTTGTGAAGGCGATTCGGGTGGCATAATAATAGGAGTTAGATTTCGCGATCTCACGTTTGACCTTGACCTGAGATTCGAGAGCCTGGGTGTTGACTTATCCGCGCCCTTGCTGTCAGTGATGACCTCGCTGGACACTCAATCCGCTACGTAGTCATCCCACGGCTTAAAGAGTGCTCTTTATCAGTTGGTAGACTTGGACAGCGTGATTAAGATCATAGGGTTTAGAATGGTTTACCTTGGTTTGGGAGAACCTAGAATAACTTAAGTTTAAATTGGATTAGAAAATAAAATTGGTTGCATCGCCTTCATTTGCATCACGTACTTGCATCATTGTTCTTATAGAAGCCTACCTTGCAGTAAATATCAAATTGTTCCGTCTCTTTGACTATAAATTGTACTTGGTGTTATATGATATTTGTTGTAGAATATTTTGTTGTAAGTTTGGTTAGATGGTTTAGGGAGTTTGCTTCTGAGCTTTGGCTCATGAAATTCGTGCCACGGGTGATGAGGAAGAACTTTTTGAGGAAGTTACACCCGAAGGAGAGGAAGGTTTTGAAGAACAAGGTGAATGGCAAGAGTCAGCCGACCCCGACAATGTTAGCTGAAGAATTTGAAGTTCACCTTTTTATTCTTTTTATCTAGTTTTTCCCGGGCTCATTGTAATTTTTGATTGAATCTTTTGTGAAACTGTAAACGTTATGTATTTTTTATCAGTTCAAAACTCTTAATGATGTAGTATTTATGATATCTAAATATGAATGAATGGTTAAAATATTTCTCCTTATCTATATTTATGTATGTCCCGACGTACCCGAAAGATGGGGCATCACAAAAAGGCTATCCCGAACATATAGAGAAGGAATGCACGCGCCATTCACTCAAAGTGGTGGACCTCTGAGCAGACGAAGTGGAGAAATGTCATCTTCAGCCACGTGTATCGGATGCTCTCCTTGTCGATGGAAGGGAGCACATGACCGAGAAGGTGCACAAGAGCCGTAGGGCTCCGGTAGATGTCAAGATCAAACGGGATTGGGTCGCCATCCACTTAGATCTCGGTGATAAGGGAAAAGTAAATAGGAGTGTGCGTAACCTCGAAGGTGGGCAGGTGGAAGGTGTTGGTGGTGTCCCACCATCTCTCAGTCAAGGCCGTGAGGGTGACCCAGTCATTGCTAGCCCCCTCCAGCGTGATGATAAAGCTTCGTAAACCTGTCCGATTAACAATCTCTCTGTTGCAAAGAGGGAGCACTATGTACCACTCCAAAATGTCTGAGGACCCTCCAAAAACTCGAATACGAAGTTGCCCCTGAAACAATAAAAAACAAGCAAATCAGTAAACAGGAATAATAACAAAATTAAAATCAAATGCACAACGAGATAACTAAAACAAAGGTCTCTACCAGCTTCTAAAACCAAAACATACGAACCATCTATTTCCATCCGATAAACGATAATCCAAATGATAATTTTGAATCTAAAGTCAAATTCACAAAACAGGTTCCAAAACAACCTTCACACAAACCAAACTTCAATCAAAATTCACGTTTCAATATAACTTCCTACCAATCCAAAATTTGTTTTCAAAAGACGATGACCTGATTAAATCCAATTCAAATTCAAAATTCTGTTGAACCGAATTTGTCTCATTTCAAAACTCAAAGTTCAAATCTTGTTCCCACCTTAAACCTAAATCTAACGATCCATTTCGCACAACTTTACTCAAATCAATTTCAAGCATTTAGGTTCGGCTTCAAATCCAAAAAAATTAATTAATACTCAACTCCACTCAAAACTAGTTCAAGTCAAATCAAATTCAAACTCAACTTGCCCGACGTAAAAAGCTTATATCGAACATATATAGGTTTAAAAAAGATACGGGTCTGGGTCTCACACATAATAACATTGGGGTGTTAATTAATTTATATAGTCTGTATAAAATTAATTACCCCAATATGTCCCGTTCAATACACACAAAGTGTACTAATACAGAGAGTCAGGACAATAGACAATGCTATTAACTATTTTCTGTAACCAAGACATGCCTACTAAAATTCTGTACTACAGTCGTACCGATTGTATGTTTATTTTTATCTAAACTATGGACATAAAACTTATATTCTGCAAGAACCTAAAATCTGATCTTCTGTGTGTAAGGTATACTCTACACACCAGATTTAATATTATACAGAATATCGGACATCTATGCATAACATTGAAAAAATGATACACATATATTGCTCATAAAGATTCTCATAAAATAAAAAATTAATTTTATTAAAATAAAATTAAATATTAAAAACACGATTTTCAGAATACCAACCATAACAATCTCCCACTTATACTCAAAACCATGCTGCTATACATCTGATCCCCATGCCCTCTATATGACTATCAAAAGTCTTAGTCGGTAAGCTCTTTGTAAAAGGATCTGCAAGGTTTTCTCTTGATGCAATCTTGGTCACAACGACATCATCTTTCTATACAATTTCTCGTATCAGGTGATGCTTACGATCAATGTGCTTGCCTTTCTTATGGGCCTTTGGCTCCTTCGAGTTTGTAACCGCTCCGCTATTGTCACAGTATAGTGTAATAGCTGACTGAACTAAGGTACCACCTTTAGATCCAACAGGAAGTTTCTGAGCCAAACAGCCTTCTTGGCTGCTTCAGAAGCTGCCACATACTCGGCCTCTATGGTGGAATCAGCAATGCAAGACTACTTGATACTCCCCAAACTTATAGCTTCACCTCCAAAGGTAAACACATATCTTGAGGTAGACTTACAGGAATCCCTGTCAGATTGAAAATTTGAGTCTGTATACCTCAAAAGTACTAGACTGTCTGTCTGGTAAACCAACATATAATCCTTAGTTCTTTTTAGATAATTGTTTATATTTTTTACCACAGTCCAATACTCCTGCCTTGGGTTAGATTAATATCTGCTAACCATGCCAATGGTAAAGCAGATGTCGGGTCTAGTGCAAAGCATAGCATACATAAGGCTTTCTACTACCGAAGTATAAGGAACCACCTTCATCTTTTCTATCTCATCAGGTGTCTTAGGACACTGATCCTTAGATAGAGTGATTCTATACCTAAAATGGAGAAATCATTTCTTAGAATCCTACACACTAAAACAAGTAAGGATATCATCGATATACTTTGTTTATGATAAGTCTAACATCTTTTATTTTTTATCTCGCACAAGCTTGATCCCAAGGATGTGACTGGCTTCTCCCAAATCCTTAATATCGAACTACCCAGATAACTATACTTTGACCGTAGATAATGCCCTCACATCATTTTCAATGAGCAAAATATCGTCTACATAAAGTACTAGGAAGATCACCACGCTTCCGTTACGCTTCTTGTACACACAGGACTCATTTGGACTTTGATCAAAATCATAACACTTAATGGCTTGATCAAGCTGAGTGTTCCAAGACCTCGATGTCTGCTTAAGTCCATAAATGGATCTCTTAAGCTTACACGACATGTGGTATCTAATTCTATCGGGATCCTGTCCAAAGACTCTTCTAAGAACATATACCGATCAGGATGATGAGCAATCCTCCTACTACGACGAGGCACTACCTGTGTTTATGTACTGGCAGTAACACGCTGTGTAGAATCTAAACCCTGTGCATCAGCACTTTATTCTTGATTTGCACCTGTCCCGATAATCTCCCACTGCGACGAGAAAATGGAATATCAGTGACTTGTTCTTCCGTTCTATTGGTATTTTCTCTCAGTTATTCCAGAATAACTTTGCTATTGGGCATGTGATCCATAATATAATTCTCTTTCAAGAATTGGGCATTGGTGCTAACAATGACCTTCTGATCCTTAGGATTATAAAACAGACCACCCTTCGTTCCCTTGGGATACCCTACAAAGAAACAGACTTCTGTCCTCGATTCCAACTTACCCGCATTTCCTTTCAGCACATGTGCTGTACACTTCCGAATCTGAATGTGTTTCAAACTAGGCTTACGCCCGGTCCATAATTCTGTGGGAGTAAAAGGTACTGACTTAGAAGGTAACACATTTAGAATGTAAGCCACTATCTCTAAAGTGAGTTCCCAAAAGAATCGGGTAAACTTGAATAACTCATCATGGACCTTAGCATTTTCATAAGAGTCCTATTCCTTCTTTCTGCTGCACCATTCTGCTATGGAGTACCAAGTGCTATCAACTGGGATGTAATTCCTTCTGATGGAAAGTAGTCCTTAAACTCTCTAAAGAGGTATTTTCCACCATGGTCGGATCGTAGTGATTTGATATTTTTACCCAGACGCTACTCCACCTCAGCCTTGAATTCTTTGAATTTCTCAAAGCATTCAAAGTTACGGTGCATCAGGTAAATGTACCCATACCTTGAGTAGTCATCAATGAAACTAACGAAGTACTCAAAGCCACCTCTAGCCCGGATTGTCATTGGACCACGCACATCAAAATGAACCAGCTCCAACAATTCTTTAGTTCTATAACCTTTGGACGAAAATGGCCTTTTGGTTATTTTACCTTCTAAGCAAGATTCACATGCTGGAAGTGTCTCCACTTCCAATGAACTCAAAGGTCCATCAGCTACCGGTCTACTTATCCTTTTTAGATTAATATGACCCAAGTGTAAGTGCAAAAGAAACGTTTGGTTCATTAAAGAATGAAACTTTCTCTTATATGGTAATATAGATGTGTTATTCATTTCAGTTACTTTTAGTATAGGAGAGATTGGAGTAATAATATAAATATCATCTACCAATATACCAGAACAGACAATTCATTTATTATCCTTAATAACCATAGAGTTATTAAAATAAACTAAATATCCGTCTTTAGCCAATCCAGAAACGAAAATTAAGTTTCTTCTAATGGCAGGTACATAAAGATAATCTCTCAATATTAAAATCCGATCTCTACCAAAATTGAGAGTGACATCTCCTACGTTTGTATTATTGCCCATATAAGGGTAAATCTTTCCATCATTAAGTTGTCGGGTTTCTTAGAACCCCTACAACGAATTGTAGGCATGATTAGTGGCTCCGGTATCTACACACTAGGTACTAGTAGATAACACCGCTAAACATGTTTTTACAACCAATGAGTAGAAATTACCCTGTTTTTTCTGCCTTTCAAGAAATACTGGATATAGCTTTTTCTAGTGCTATATCTAGTGTAGACACCCCATTTGATCCCGTCTAATCTGAGATGAATTCGATGATGAAAATAGTTAGAATGATGCCTCAATGCAATCCTCGAGAAACGATCCAAGCTCGGTATTTGAATCCAATCATCAAAACCTTCAAACTAATGAAATTATGTTGAACCACCAACTCCAAAATGGCGACCACCAATAGAACCTTTTGGAAACTTTCACTTTTTGTGGCGACCGTCATGTTTATTGTGGCGACCGCCAATAGAACTTCTTGGAAACCTTAGCCCAATGTGGCAACCTCCAACTTTCATTGTGGCGACCACCAATAGAAGCACTTGGAACCTTTTTAAACATGGCAACCGCTAACTCATAACCTGGCGACCACCAACTCCAAATGGCCTGACGTGTCCCAAAACGTGTTAGCATCTAATTGGTTGAAGAATTCTACAAATATCGTACCCCATCGTACATTTTCAGGACATAATTTTAGAGAAAAGTTTAGTGAGAGAAGCTCTACTAAGTCGCCAAGCAATCTGATCCCCGATGCTGAAACCCTGCTGAAATGACAAAAGTTGAACTTTCGATACCAAAGTTCCGAAACCCTAGCTTGGATCATCGCTCGAGGATCGAGTTGCCCATTGCCATTTCCTGACTCGAGAATTCTTTAGCGATGCAGGTACTTTGCTTGGATCCCCACTCCATTTTCTACCTCTTTGAAGTGATCGGTTTAATTTCATTGTTTTATTCATTTAACATTGTTTATATAGTTATTTTGATCATTAAAATTCATATGTTTAGGTTGTTTAGTTTGTTTAACTTTGCTTAGCTTGTTTAATTGAATTTAGTTGTTTTGTTGCATTAAACTTATTAAATCATTAAATAGTGCTAATATTTTTAATAATTACATCTTATTAATGTTATTAATTATTATAATAAATGCACTTATATAATGTGAGTGTAATTGTCAATATTATATTTATATCTTCTAATTAAATAGTTGTACTTATTTTATTTTATTTCTCATTAATAATTAGTTTAATATTTCTTTATTAACATTTGTTTTCTCTTTCTTTTCTTTTCTTGTAATATTAGTTTAATTTTTTTTTCCTTTAAGCATTAGTTTAATATTCTAGCATTTATTTTTTTTTCTTTTCTTTTCTCTTTCTATTGGTAGTTTTATTTTCCTTATAACGTTTTATTTTCTTTTTATTTTATTTCCTTTTGTTATTAGCTTTATTTTTCTTCTATAGTATTTTTTTTATTCTTTTATTTTGTTAAACTCAAAAATCAAAAAAAGTCTTTTAAGTTAATTTTCACCTTTAAATGGTAGTATAATTTTTTCTTTTAATAATAATTGAAACTACTTGTTCATTTCATTTATTTTATTTTTGTTTTCTTTTGTCTCTTTTAAAATATAAAATGTAAATAATTAGATTTTTTTTATTAGTTTAATAGCATTTTTTAACCTTTTATTTTAACTCAATGTTCTTAGTTTAGGTTTCTTAGTTTATTTTGCGAATAATGCCAATCTTAATTCTTTAATTTTTAATTTCTTTTCTTTCTCTTTTAGAACTTCTTATCTTTGATTTAATATTATTTTATAAATCATCTTTTTGTTCTCTTTTTTTTTTTGATTAAAATTTTTAATTTTTCTTTTGGCATAATACCCTCTTTTTAATTTCTTTGTTAATAAACTTTCTTTTAATGTAGAATTTTTCTTGTATATATTTCTTATTTCTTTTATTAAAAATTCATCATGTTAATGCTAATCTAGTTTATTTTGATAATATGCATGTTTTCTTTAAGATTTTGTTTAGAATAGTTTAGCTTGTTTTGAAACAATTCAAATTTATGTAATTTTAGCAAATTCTAGCATATTTTTATTTTTTTGTTTGAAATCACGCTAGTTTAGGTTGTTTAAATAATATTACATATGAATTTACTCAATGTATCTTTTAGTTAGAAAATGCATGCCGTAGGAATTAGGAATTTTCTTTTGATACTTGTTTGATTTGGCGTTCTATATGCATAAGTTATCTATTTTCATTATTTGATTTTGGATATTCTTTTCTCACCTCTATTTTCTATATTTGCATGCATTTGAAAAATAATTTTAAGAACCAATAATGATTAGTAGAGGCCAACCTTACGGTTGGGCGAACCAAGTGCCTAACACCTTTTCCGATTCGTATATTAGCCCTTGAACCCTCTTTCTCTGTTTAACGTTTTAAAGATCAGTAGTAATTTTTAAGTATTTTCATTATTTAATTTTAAATGTTCTCTTCTCACCTCAATTTTTAATATTTTCATGCATTTGAGAAATTTTTTTAAGAACCAATGATGATTAGCAGAGGCCAACCTTACAGTTGGGTGAACGGGGTGTTTAGCACTTTCTCCGATTCGTAGTAATTTTTATTTTTACTTATTTTTCTCAAAAACCAAGTGGCGACTCTATTTTCAACAAAAATGGGTTTTTAAATTTTGGTTTTCAAAGTGTTTAAATATTTTTCAAAGATCTATTGAACTCCTCATTTTTTTAACATCCAAAATCTCAAAATCTCGACGCCACATCTGGTTGCAGTAAAAACATCTACCTTTCGACTTTTTCACACCAGCCTAGGACCCACTAACTTCCCTAGAAATCGTGTCTCCTTAATTCTGAATTTTTTTCTTCTTCATGCTTTTCGGTCCCGAGAAAGAAATTTTTTCATAAATAAATACATTTCTTGGTACTGAAGAAATACCATTGGTAATTAAAGTTATATCCAAGTTACTTTTTCAGTCAACAAAATTTGGTCCCGTAAGTTTATTTTCTTTGAGTATTGAAGCGAGTGGGTTGAAAGCCATTTTCATCCTGAGAATTACATAATTAAAAAAAAATTTTAATTATGATGAGCAAAATTTTGAATTTATTTTAATTTGGCTCCCCCTATCATTTTAAAATTTATTCACCAATAGCTTGGTAACCTGATAATAGTATGTCTCGATGGGAGAACGTCTACTATTCTTTACAAGACCAGACATGCTAATTTCTTTTAATTTTACTATCTAGGCAACTAACCACGCCAAGTGAAATTAAATAGTTGATATAGTTTCGGTCCAGTATATAATAGCAGTAACTCAAATGGAAAGGATACTATTATATATAGTTAAATGTTAACCATCACCTAATCCCAAATCAATTACTTCAAAATGAACCCTTCAAATGGAGAAGTGATCCAAACTAATAATTATATAGAATTATCCCTAAAAGAGATTTGTACTAGCGATACCTCAATTAATCTGTCCATTGGGGAGGAAGGCCTTACTGACAACACGCGGGATTTAATTGCATTGCCAATAAACTGGTGATGAAGACCGCATGATTTATCTGTAAATAAATTTCTTCTCCCACTTAGATTTTTAAAATATTTTTTAGGATTATAAAAATTTATTTAATTAAAATAAATTTATTAATTTTGAA
>JAOTRH010302187.1:0-73832 GCA_034768845.1 Heliamphora exappendiculata | reverse complement strand
GAGAGAGAGAGAGAGAGAGAGTAAAAATGTGCAACTATGAATTACAGTCACCTTGTCTTAGTTGTTGCCATAGTTGTGACATCATAAACTATGTTGGGAGTCGAAAGCTTAATTTTGTGAATCATGAATCAAATCGAATTGAGTATCATGCCTTCATCACAAGATATTTTATATTTTTTAAGAATCATTGTACATTATCTTTGATATTCATAAAATGGACAAAGAAACCTTAAAGAGAATTAAATAAGAAAAGATAGTGGGTGGAACACTTTCATCTAAACATGGAACACCATCAAACAAAAGCGTGTCTGAAAGTGTTTCAATGAATTGTTGTGAAACCATTTGAGTCCAACTATTAGATTATATTTGTTTCACCAAAATAGCAATAGATGATTTACTGGAAGTATTACTTTTTCGTTGAACATTCTTAAACACGTGTTTTGAATTCTTTCACATGAAAAAGAAATAAGAAAAGAGTTAAGTACTTATCGAGGGGTTCTTATTATATCTTTTGTTCGAAGGTCTTTTGTTATTTTTACAAAGAAATGCTTCAAGTTGTATCTTGGCATTTTTGAATAAACGAAAATTAAAATAGGTAAAGCAGGTTAAAAAATTGTTGGGGTCTAATAATTTTAAGAATCGTAATTTTTAAATTAACTTTTGAATTGGATTGTGGATTGTAAGATTGATTGTGATTTTATCACAAAATAGGTTCACCTATAGAGTTGTATTAATTTATGCATAAAACATGAATTGAATTGTAAAGTGAATCATGAATCGTAAGATTATGAGAACTATGGTTGCAGTGGCATTGTTTGACACATGTTGGACAAACACACTTCAGGCATGCCAGTGTATGGCTCGGACTCTCCACTTGATGCATCTTTCTGTTTTATTATTAATCTTTTTGTTGGATACATTAGAGGCTTATCTTGGATAATCATGTCGTGTGTCCAAATTTGAAACACATCGTATGATAGACTGAAAGTAAAGCCGAAAGTATTATTGTTATATTACAAATGCTTGAACAACAATGAAGGGATACATCATATATATAATCTATAAAAACCCTAATAATGGTAATAAGACTAACTAAAAAACAAGATCTTAATAATGGATAGATATTCTAATAATAATAATAGTATATTCTCACAATCCTAATAATGGATAAATATCTCAATAATAATGATAATATATCATCACAAATCCTAATAATGAAAAAATATCTCAATAATAATAATATATTCTCACACCTCCTTTCAAACTCATGATGCGAGTTTGAAGAGCAGCGAGACTCTGTGTAATAGAAAACGAAAATGAGCAACGGTGTGAATCGTTGTAAAGAAATCATCAAGTTGCATGGTTTGCGAACGAGAGATGCGAATGTGATAGGGCATGCGAACGAGAAGAGAGAGGCACAAGTGCAAAAGCCGGTGGCGAGGGTTTGCAATGGCGTCAGTTAGGGTTTTACTCTGATACCATGAAAGTAAAGGTGAAAGTATTATTGCTATATTACAATGGCTTGAATAACAATTAAGGGGTATATATATATATATATATATATATATATATATATAGTTATAGAAAACTCTAATAATGATAATAAAACTAACTAGGAAACAAGATCCTAATAATGGGTAAATATCCCAATAATAATAATAGTATATTCTCACAAACCCTAATAATGAAAAAATATCTTAATAATAATATATTTTTACACCCCTATTCAAACTCATGATGCGAGCCTGGAGAGTAGTGAGAGTTTGTGCAACAAAAAATGAAAACGAGCAACAGTGAGTCTTCATGAAGAAATCAGCAAGTTGCATGGTTTGCGAACGAGAGATGCGAAGGTGCTAGGGTTTGCGAATGAGAAGATGCTAGGGGGGAGAGAGATGCGAAGGTGCTAGGGTTTGCGAACAAGAAGAGAGGTATGAGTGCAAAAGCCGGAGGCAAGGGTTTACAATGGTGTCGGCGGCGAGGGTTTGCTATGGTGGCGGTTAGGGTTTGCTACAGTTTGGTTCTGATACCATGAAAGTAAAGGTAAAAGTATTATTGCTATATATATATATATGTGATGTATTCTTTAATTATTATTCAAGCCTTTGTGTATATAAGTTATAAAAAACTCTAATAATGACAATAAGACGAATTAGGAAACAAAATCATAATAATGGGTAAATATCCAATAATAATAATAGTAAATTCTCAGAAATCCTAATAATAAAAAAATATCTTAATAATAATAATAATATATTTTCACACCCCCTCTCAAATTCACGACGCGATCCCGGAGAGCAGCGAGAGTTTGTGCAACAAAAAACGAAAACGAGCAACAGTGTGAGTCTTCATGAAGAAATCAGCAAGCTGCATGGTTTGCGAGCGAGGGATGCAAAGATGCTAGGGTTTGCGAACGAGAAGATGCTAGGGGTGAGAGAGATGCGAAGGTGCTAGGGTTTGTGAACGAGAAGAGAGAGGTACAAGTGCAAAAGCCGGCAGCGAGGGTTTGCAATAGCGTCGGCGGCAAGGGTTTGCTATAACGGCGGCTAGGGTTTGCTAGGATTTAGCTCTGATACAATAAAAGTAAAGCTAAAAGTATTATTACTATATTACAAAGACTTGCATAACTAAGGGATATATATATATATATATAGAAAACGGAGACAAGATCCTAATAATAGATAAATATCCCAATAATAATAATAGTATATTCTCACAATCTTAATTATGGAAAAGATCCTAATAATGGATATATTCTCAGAAATCCTAATAATGGAAAAATATCTCAATAATAATAATATATTCTCAACAATGCTGGTTATATAGTTGCATTTTGATATATGAATTCTAAACTCCGTTGCAGTAGTTTGTCGATGAGGTTTGTGGATTGGTGAGCTGCTCTTTCTTTGTTATATTATTCTATTATTGAGTTGCTCGTGTATGTCAAATCGCAATTTTTAAAAATTCATTAGTACTACTAATTTTTTGTATTCTTTTTAAAAAAAATCACCATAGCTTGTGCTTCTGCACTTATCTCAGATGAGTAGACCAAAGATCGTGATGGGATTGGGTGGAATGGAGGTATTACAGCCCAACCTACTCTGGTGAATAGGTCAAGATAGAGGGAGGGGACTGGGATAATGGATGTATAGGGACTAGTTGAGTGGCTATCCCACCATTAGATTAGCCATGGAGAGGTAGCTTTGAGCTAGCGGGTAATCAGATGATGATTTAGAGACTTTGGTAGGCCAATTGTCACTCATCCCTTATTTTCCTCTCACATTTATCCTTATGAAAGAGCAGGTGTTTCGATAAGAGGAAATTTCTGCCTTCTAATTATCCATTCTGCCTTTTCCTATAGGTGGAAAGTTATTCCATCTGATGGATTACTTTTAGTAGTTCACCCCCTCCTTTTCCACCTATCCTTTTCTTGTCAGGGATTCCATACAACTAGATAACTACAGTTCATGGTGTTGAAGGGGGCTTGTGGAATCCGAATGAGCCCTCTTCTGACCTTGGCTGCCAGTTTCCATAAATCTATTTTCTTCCCTATGATCAAGATATGGTTCAAGGAGAACGAAGGGATGGGTATCAAGATTAGTTGTGTGGCCTCAAGGCTGATTACAACATACATGGTGCTTGATTGGATTACGACGAAGATGACATGGAGATGTGAACTTGGTGGGATCAATCCATATCTCTACTTTTCTGTCTCTAGAGTGTGTGTGTGTGCGTGTGTATTGTGTTCTTACGTCAATGAGATGGGGATGGTCAATAATGGCCAAAAAGGAGAAATTGAGGAAGAAGATGAAGATAAAAGAAGAGCAGGAAGATTGCTAGGTCTTTATGGGGTATTTCGTGTAGGAAGATTTGCTTTCCGTTCCCCGTTATTTTCTGTTGAAATTACTAGCAAGGTTCAAATGGAAGGACTAAACTGAAACTCACCTCAAACTACAAAGTAAGTTTTCTTTGTTCAAACTGGAACTATGGGGCCAAAGTGAAACTCAAACTACGAGGACCGACCACTAGCACTATTTACCTAATTATGCCTTATTATATCATACAGTTACAGGCATGCATCTTTCCGATTGACGTTTGCTCCTACATGCAGCCAACTTTCCAACTTCTAATTGGCTCAATTCTCCTGTCTTTGAACTGAAATCTTTTCATATCCGTTGTTTTCGATTGCGAGGAGGATATATCAAAAGACAACGTGCTCCAAGTCTCCTGCCAAAGAAAAAAAAATCAAGATGAAAATAAAAACAACTTTCTTTTCCCTTCCATCCCCTTGCCTTGCCTTTTAATTGGATAGATCCATAGAGGTAAAAAAAAGGTTATATGAAGTGTTCCTTTTGTGCTTGGAAAAAGCCCAAAAATGGATTGTGAGCCAGTCTCCCAAGAGGTAGGCCGAGTCAGTGACCTGTACACTGAGTGAGGGGTTTGAACTCGGCCCATGTTTGCCTATTTAAGAGAAATCCAGTTTAAACTTAAATTTTTAGTAGTTTTAAAGTATTCATAAAGAGGTTCATAAATGGAGATGAGTCTTGGTAATGTCGTATCTGGCCTAAGAGCAAACTAGAGGGAAGCTCACCTTGGAAGAGTCGAGGAATTAACTAAAACTACATTTGACTGACTATACTTCTCTTTGTCCCGGCCGGGTGAGCCTAATAATAACTCTAAAGGAAAGGAGGATACACGTCTCCCTCATCAGGAAGTGCAATAAGAAACTGAGGTACCATGTGTGCAAGGACCATAATGCTTGGGGAGATTGCAGTGCCCTTGCTTAGCAGCGGGCCATCATGCTGCTCTGCCCTTGCTTAGCAGCGGGCCATCATGCTGCTCTGTTTTGTTTTGTTTTGTATGGTTTCTGTTTGGTTTCTTTTTCAGCATACCTACTTTGTTAACCATTGGGTTATTCGTCGTTCAATCTGTAATGACAATTTTTTTTGTTTTTTAAAAAATGAAGATAAATTTTGTCCTATCTGAATGTGTCGATGCAAACAATAAATTTTGATTGGTGGTGGTGATTAAACTCTAGATTTTAGCCCTCGTTGCCCCTACTGATCTCGTGTCTCTCTCTCTCTCTCTCTCTCTCTCTCTCTCTCTCTCTCTCACTATTCCCATTGAACTTGCAGCTTATTTGTCGAAGTGGGTTCTAAATTTTGCAGGCAAAGCTTTGTGAAGGCTCTGGAGCCCTTTGTAAAATGGTTGGAGGAGGCAGAAGAAGAAGAATAAATGTGGTTAATGGCCCTTTGTGATGGCTCTGGAGCCCTTTGTGAAATGGCTGGAGAAGGCAGAAGAAGAAGAATAAAAGGGTGGCTGATGCTGATGCTGATGCTGACGCTGATGCAGTTGCAGCTTGATTGAACCTTTTTTCATATTATTAGCTATATTTGTCACATATCAAAATGATTAAACATCCATATCTAGAAACAATAACGTGAACATGTGACGTGCTTTTAATTTAAACATGATGGTTTATGCACTGTTCCCTCCCTCCCCTCTCTCAGCGACGTGTGTGGGTGGGTTATGGTTTGTTCTTGCCCGGGAACCGGATATGGAAGGTATTCTATGAACTCTTCCAATGTTAACCTTAATTATAATCTGCATCAGTTTCTGCGCCGTAAAATGAGAAAAAAGGGCATATCTCAGCACATAGAAGAGTCTTTATTAAAATATGGGTTGGAAACATAAAGAGTAGTAATCGAATTATATGCAGATTTGTTTACATATTCGATCTGATCAGGAGCTGAATACTCCACATTTCTTAAGAAAATGGAGGCCTTGTTCGTAATCTTTACAGTGTTTATTGTGTGCGTATATCAATTACGCCAACTGTTCATATTGTAAAGCAGCTAAAAGAGATTATACATAAAAAATAGAATTGATTAAAGATTGATAGTTAGATTATATTAAATTCTGTTTTTTTTTATAAAAAATGTACGGTTTACCCTCAAACTTATGCTGCTTGTTCAATTTTTTAGGATTAATGTGATTTGATCACGGGGTTATCATTAAATTGATCATAAATATTATAGTTGCATTCGAACACATTTACATAATAGGTAATTGAATTGAAAATTCAAATTTTAAGAAAAATAAATTATAAATGTAATTTTTTTAGTTCTGTAAAATCTCAATATTTAAAATTATAAAATTTGTTGAGGTTTTATAATCTCCAAAGGTATTGATATTTTTTAAAATTTGAAAATTTTTCCAAACGTAAAACAAAATTACTAATCAAATTATTTCATAATTGATTTTTTTGTAGTAGTTGTATTTACACACATAATTGATTCATAATGTATTTACACTCATAATTGGCCAACATAAACACTAGAAGAATCGCAAATAATCATTACATTGACCATAAATATTATAGTTGCATTCCGACACATTTACATAATTGGAAATTGAATTGAAAATTCAAACATTCAAATTAAAAATTAAATATTAGATTTGGCATGTACAAACATTAAAAATTGAATTGAAAATTCAAACTTTCACGATGACTAATTGAAAATTCAAATTTTAGAAAAATAAATTATAAATGTAAAAGTTTTTAATTTTGTAGAATCTCAAACTATTTAAAATTATAAAATTTGATAAAGTTCAATATTCCTCAAAGTTTTTGGTATATTTTTAAACTTGAAAATTTTTCCAAACGAAAAACGAAATTACTAATCAAATTATTTCATAATCGATTTGACTATGTACAAACATGAGAAGAATCCATTTTCAAATTGATTTCATAATCCAATGGTATTTCCATAAGAGAGTATGGTACGTTTCAATGATTTTATAAATATTTGTCTAAGATTTGGTTATTTTGGTACCTAATTGCTTGTGTACAAATACTAGATTTGACCCACTTTAAAAAAATCGATTCTTAAATTGATTAAAAGGTTTAACATCGAATCCAAAATCGATTGTTGCATGCTCAGTTTATTACTGTTGATTTTTTATTTTTATCTAGTGGTGAATTTAGATTATTTATCATTATCGATTTTATAATTGATTCCAACTCTTAATTGACTTAACAATCGATTTCATAATAAATTGGTATTTTCATGAAAGTTTATGGTATGCTTTAATGATTATATATATAGTAGATTTGCTACATAAGTGATTGTGTACAAATATACGATTTAGCACGTACAAACATTAGAAGAATTGATTATCTATTTACAAATATTAGAAAAATAGATTATTAATTTATTTTCAAGGCTCACAATCGAATCAGAATTGATTGGTGCATACTCAGTTTATTAGCCACTTTTTTTCAATTGGATTTTCATGTTGGTCATCAGATCCTAATGTGACATCCTCATAATTCAACTTTACATCTAAATAAGCACATAACATATATACATTACACATAAGGATGTGAGCACAATAATATGTCGTTACCTAACACCAAATGACCCAAACACATAGTAAGCTCAACTTAGTAACACCATAATAGTCAACATGTGAATCCAATCCATGCATGTATAATACAAACATACAGTGATACGTTTGATTCTCACGGTTTATGGTTTAAAATCTAATACCAATTTGTCACGCCTCAAAAATTATAACATAATGATCGAGATAACGAGAGAGAAAAAATGAATTGAAAAAAAAAAGAGAGTTCTAAGTGGATAAGATTAAGTCAAAATTCAACAATTCTCACGTGGAAGTCAACGTTCAAATAACGTTATTTTAGTTATATCTTGGGGTCCCAAAACTCAGCACCATGAGATCTAACAGTGACAGTTCATACACAAAACACAATATACAAAAAATTTGATAAAAAAGTCCAACAGTAATGAAAAATAATATTTTTTAAGAAGTTCGACAAAAAACATGCAAAAAATGGATAAATAAAACTGTCATACCCTTCCTATTTTGGTCACAATTTTTTTTAAAAACGTAATTTTGATACAAAACCTTTGGCCTCCAAAATTAGGAGAAAAGAGAAAGAAAAAGAATCTATGGAGATAGAGAGAGAAACGGGTGACACGTTGGGTTTAAAGTAGAAAGCTTCTCTCATAAGCTTTGCCACCACCCACATGTACTTTTATCTACTTAAATATATAAATCACACCTTTATGCATATATACTCATGTATCATAATTCCACATTAATTGATTAAAATCTTTTTCTCATAAAATTATTAAAATTGTAAAAGTAATTTCAAAATAATTTCTCCCAATAACACTAGTGAATTTAATAAAGTTCGATAAAAAGTCATTGGACCCACAAGCTAAATACTCAAAATCAAATGTACATATAATGGCCCGTTTGGGTAAAATTGTTTATTTGCTTATTAGCTTATAAGCTAAAAAATAAGCCACGTTATTTGGGTAGCTAAATAAATCATAAACAAATAAACAAATAAGTAAATAAATTTATTTGGGTAGTCAAATAAGTAAATAAGCTCGTTTGGGTAGCTAAATAAGTAAATAAGCGGACTTATAAGTTAAATAAACTCGTTTGGGTAGCTAAATAAATAAACAAACAAATAAACAAACAAGCAAATAAACAAGTAAGCAAATAAACTCGTTTGGGTAGAAGCTAAATAAGCAAATAAGCAAATAAGTAACACTACCCAAACGAAGTGGCTTATTAACAAATTGACTTATTTACTAATAAGCAAATAAGTAAATAAAAAAAGTTTTCAAATAGGATTAATATTTATTTGACACGTGTTATTAATCACATGAGAAATTTAAATAAATAAATAAATAAATAAATAAGACGAGTTTGAATTCCTACTATAACAATTGTTATTTCATATTTGATGATAAACAGTTTGTGATTTAGGACAAGACCACAAGAAGGTTCTCTATCAAGTCTAGTGGAAGAAGGGAGTCTATCCTATTGAGGAGTGTCCTTTTACTCTTTGTTTTAGCACAAATCCTTTAGTTCACCTTGGAGCAAAGATTTTTAATAAAGAATGGTATTCACGAATTGGCAACCTCAAAATAAATACATGTCTCATGTTTCTTTTAAAAGTTTTTTTTTTTCATTTCATTTTATACCTTCTGGAGATAGGTCAATTGCGAAAATCTCATGTGATATTAACAAATCCAAAAGCAATATATTAGTTACTCAAGACATGTATTTTATCCCGAAAGAGCGGCGGGGAAATAGAAGAGGATGATAATCCCACCAGCAAACAGCTACATTAAGAAAGTAGGGTGATTTAAGTAGCGCGGGTCAAGACTAAACATTTGAAAAACAAGTCGGTAAAGATGAATATACATGTCAAATTGCCCCAACCCCGATTCGGGTGGATAGGACGAATATTATAATTCGAGCACGACAGGGCCATCGCAATTCATGATCAGGCATTGGCTCTAGTTGCTTGAGTAGAGTTGCTCGAGTGGCTTAAAGTGATTGACGGTTTAAACTTTCATTTTTGGGCAAAGAATTATGTTCTATGCGAAGACATACATTGGACTTATCCGAGGTAATGAGCATATGAGTTACAGGGGCCTCACCAACTCGGATGGGTGAAGTTAATACCTTAGAACTAGAAGAACGAGAAGAGGGTGCGATCGAAATATGATTAGTTCAGGGGAGCTCAGATTTCACCAACTCGGGTAGTTCAAATTCGAGTTACTGGAACCCCAGTAGCTCGGGTACCTAATGTTGTTGCTTATTGCATAGAAATGCATGGTATTCCATAACACAGACTATGAGGCATAACCATGACTACGAATGAAGACATTCCACAACACAAACTGTGAAGCATAGCACATACTATGACAATAGCTCTGACTACTTAATTATACTTTCACAACATAGACCATGAAGACAGCAAAGACTGTATTATTGCCATGATATAAGTCGTGAAGACAGCCTAGGCTGTGTAGCTCTGACTACAATTACTATAATATAGTACAGACTATGTGGCTCAGCACAGACTGAACAAAGCCAAATATATATATAGCACAGACTATATCAATATATATTCCTCTGAGAATTGAAAGACTGCCCCAAAAATCATGAAGACAGTGGCAGTACAATCCTGCATGGGATGTTGAGAGACATGTAGTTTGGTGGCTAAGAAAAAGAATTTATTGAGCTACGGGACCTACCCACTTGAGTCACTCGACCCGAGTGGGTTGGGTACTTGACCCGAATGGGTTGTGCACCAACAGGGCATCCGGTGGCCGACCTAGTTGAGTTGGAATAGAACACTACCTGGTCAATTTTCGGGATAGAATCCTTTGATTTTCCGAGATCACCTTTTATGATCCGATTAGATCTCTTGAAAAGTCCTATCCAAACCCTAACATAACTTCTTTGAGTGTTATAAATAGGAGAGATAGTTGTGCTTTTAGATGAATTAAACTTGGAAGCTGGATACCTTGTTGATACTGTCGTTATTCCATACTCGATTAGCCTTCTTCCTCACCCAACCTCTTCTTTCTTCGTTCTGTGCTTCTGATTATTTTGCATATTTCATCTCTCCATAATTATTCTTTATTGATTCGTTATAAAGGACCCCACATTTTTTGGCAATCCACTGGAGAGGTGGATTTGTGAATGGTCAATACTAGGAGCGGGCTACACACAATACCAAAAGCAGCTATGCAGAAGGTCATTCTCACAGCAATGAGCATAACGACGCACCTAGAGCCGAACAACAGGATCGCAGGAACAATCACGATGATCTGTTCCTAGACGCCCTACAAACCATCTAGGATGGCCAAACCAGTATTCTAAATGCGATAGCAGGGCTGAAAAATTCCATCATAGCCATAGTAACAAATGCCAACCGGACAGATGGCCCAGCTGAGAAGATACCCACAAAGAAAGTACTTGTAGATCCATAGATAACTCCGGTGGGACAACAACTGTCCACAAAACAAATCAGGGCCTAAGCCCAATTGACCCCTCGATAAAGATATATGGATCAGCCAACCTAGATCCTTTCCTACCAGGAACCCAAGCCTAGTTTGCCACGATCGCAGATGTTAAAGCAATGTTTTAGTAGGGGAGAACGAAGAGACAATTTCCATCCTTACCAAATCCGAATATTCAGGCGCCTTATTCGCTGTATCTTTTAAGCGTGCCCTACCCCGAAGGATACATGACCCAAAATTCATAAAGTTCGATAGAAGAAAGGGAAATGCTAGGGAGCATGTAGTCAGGTTCGTCGAAACTTTAGGAGCCTATGGGGGAGATCATACACTACGACTACGAGAGTTTTTCAAATCTTTGACAAACAGGGCATACAACTGGTATGTTAATTTGCCACCAGGGTCATTCATCACCTGGGAGGACATGATTAACAAATTTCACACCACGTTTTTTCAAGTGCATGAAAAGGTAACAACACTCACCTTAGTTAGAGAGACATAAAGACTTGGAGATGACCTACTCGAGTACGTGAAGAAGTTTCAAGATTTAGCCGTTGAATGTCATGACCTAGTCAGTGAAACTCACCTCGTATAAATGTGTGTTCAAGGGATTTTAGGGGAATACCGAGCACACCTCATCAACCTCAACTTGCCTACATTCTCAACTCTTATCGATGCAGCTCAAAATCTTTGTAATACCATTAAGTCGCCTACTAAACCAGTTTTCTTTCGTTCTTCCGCAGTAATAGAGCCCAGGCTTCTACCACCTCTAGCGGGCAGAGAAGGGAACGAGGAAGAGGTGATGATCAAAACAAAAGATGGCGAGACAACGATACACCGTCGTACTCTTGCAGTATCGAGATGGTAAAAAAACTAGTCAAAGAATGGGTAGCTGATAAATAGTTGACATTCCTACTGGTAGACATCCTTTCATCCAAAAAAGACAGAGAGGGATCGAACTACTACGTCTATCACAGGACCACCTCACACCCTACGGAGAGGTGTTTTCCTCTTAAGGGGATCTTTAGAAGAAAGATGGCTGAAAAACAATTAAGGTTCACAGATGAAGAAGATACTGAGATCCGAAAGAAGCTATTCCCCGAGCATGACAGAGAGGTTAACATGATGACATGAGACGATGAGGTGCATGAAGTGGCAGACTACAGGGGCATACAGGATCCATTCGAAGCGTTGCAGGATTCATCCAAGTTCAAACAGTTTTATGATCAACTCGAATTCATGGCGAAGACATGATGGGAGGCGACTGAAGCAATCATGCGCGTAGCGGAAGCCAACGACTCGAGTTGCACGGCTTCGAAGGGAGTATTTCGCTAGGTAACCACAAAATCATCAAATGTAATAGTGTTCACTGATTGCAACCGAAGGTACCCCTTTCCTCATAATCGACCCTTATATATTACCGGTATCATAAATGGGGTATCGTTTAGACGTATATTTTTGGATAGTGGAGTCTTTATCAATATTATATCCAAGAAAACATTTGAAAGAACAGGAATATCATAAGACAAGATAGTCAGCCAACCCATAACAATGACGAGTTTTGGTGGGAAAAGGAAGAAGACACAAGGGTACATCATGGTAAATCTTGAGTTACAAGGGAACTTCATGCCTGTTAAGTTCCATATCATTGACGCGGACACAAGTTACCATGTCATCTTGGGGAGTTCTTAGATGCACAGGTACGACACTATACCTTCAAGTTATCATCAATGTGTAAAATTTCGTTAACAGGGAAAGGAAGTTACTATGGGAGCTATTAGGAAGCCATTCCACATTGGGGAGGCTCATCTTGCGGATGCCATATTCTTAGACGAATTGTCAAAAAGTAAGGCAATCATTGATAGGGCAGAATCGCTTAAGATACCAGAGTGGGAAGACTTGAACAAAGAAGAAAGGGAGACATGATCAACCAATAAGGTGAAGGAACCCAAGTCGAAACCACCGACAAAGTTGGTGAAAATCAGAGAAGGAGGAAAGATGGTATATTATTTATAAAGGTGTGTAGGGTTAGTTACCACTTCTCAGGCAACTAACCCTGACATCGTCGACGCTGTACTATCGCAGCTAGCACCTGACTACATGCAGGATGGTCCCCGACCCCAACAGAAGCCGTTAGAAGAGATCAACTTGAGCACAGATAGTGAGTCACCCATACTTGTGTACATCAACAAAACACTGACATGGGAGTTTAAAGGGAGCTTGATCGAATTACAACGATAGTATTCTGATTTATTTGCATGAAACTACAAGGAGATGCCCAGTCTAGATGAAGAATTGGTAACACACCATTTGGATGTACTCCCAAACGCCCGACCAATAAAGCAAGCAGCTCGAAAGTATCACCCCGAGCTAAAAGGAAAGATCAAGGCGAAGATTGAGAAGCTATAGAAGGCCAAGTTTATTAAGCCCATACAATATCCAACCTGGCTAGCAAACATAGTCTCGGTGAAGAAAAAATGGACAAATCAAGATATGTGTCGACTTTAGGGACCTGAACAAGGCCTGCCCAAAGAACGAATTCGCTCTCCCACATATCGACACGCTAATAGATGTTGCCTTAGGACATGAGATGTTTTCCTTCATGAACGGGTTCAGCGGAAACAATCAAATAAGAATGGTGCTCGGCACGCAGAAAAGACGACGTTTCGCACACCGGTAGGTAACTTTTAATACACTGTCATGCCATTTGGGTTAAAGAATACTGGTGCAACATATTAGCGGGCTATGGTGGCAATATTTCATGATATGTTGCACCAGATCGTGGAAGACTATGTGGATGACTTAGTGGCGAAATCAAAGAAGCAGCAAGACCATCTGACCGACCTAGAGACAATATTTAGAAGATGTAGGAAGTTCAAAATGAGGATGAATCCTCTTAAATGTGCATTCGGGATAGCAGTAAAAAAGTTTTTAGGATTTCTAGTCCATTGGCACGGAATAGAGGCAGATAGTGAGAAGACCAAGTCCATATTTGGAATTCCTCCTCCATAGTCCCAAAAGTCGCTAAAAGGTTTCTTGGAAAAAATCTCCTATTTACGATGCTTTATTCCAGCACTGGCAGGAATAACTTTTCCCTTCGTTGAGCTCCTTAAGGGAAACATAAGGTTTGAATGGATAGAAGAGCACCAGCAGGCCTTTGACAGAGTTAAAGAAGCCCTAACGTCGCCTCAAACCATGATTACGCCACAACCTGGTAAGCCACTCATATTATATCTCACATCCACGACGAGGTCTATTGGGGCTCTACTAGTACAAGAAGTTGAAGGGGTTAAGCGACTTGTGTACTACATCAGTAGAAAGATCAGAGGATCAGAAGCAAGATATATCCCGTTCGAGAGACACTGTTTAGCGTTAGTATTCACGACGTAAAAGCTAAGACACTATTTCGTAGCCCATCAAGTCGAGGTGGTAATAAAGTGTGATCCAGTCAAATTCTTACTTAGCAAGTCGGCTCTAATTGGACGGGTAGCGAGATGGATGTTGGCTCTAGCTGAATTCGACATCGTATTCATAGTACCCAGGGCAACCAAGTGCTAGGCCCTGGCTGAACTACTTGCATAGTTCCTAAACCAGGTTATCGAACTAGTTACTGAAGAATTACTAGGGGAAGTATGCACTATTGTGTTCACAGAGAAATTGAACAAATGGTGGGTCCTACAGTTTGATGGGGCCGTAGCAGGAGGTACAGAGGGTGTAGGAGCTATGCTGACAAACTAAGAATCCAGCAGGAGGATCGAGCTAGCCTACAAATTACAGTTCAATTGCTAGAACAATGAAGCCAAATACAAAGCACTCATCATGTGACTATTGGCTACGGAGCGAATGGGAGTCAGACGACTGAAATTCTTAGGGGATTCGAGTCTAGTGGTGAAGCAGTCGATAGGAGAGTTTGGCTTGAAAGAAGCCGCTCTAGCAATATATAGAAAACTGGTACAGAAGCAACTTGAGAAGTTTAAAGAGGTAAGGTTTGATCACGTACCTAGGTCGGCCAATTGGCTGCTTGATGCATGGCTATCTTGGAGTCAAAACTACCACTATTAGACGACACAATAACTATCACAGTAAGAAGGAAACGTGAACCAGCCACCCTCGCAGGATTGTACCCAGGCCATCCCAGGGAAGACTGGCAATCCCCCATTGCTATTTACCTGCATACTGGCCAGGGCACAGTACCTATAGCCGAGTTAGCCTGATTCATGCTAATTAAAGGGGAGGTTTATCACTGAATAGTAGGAGAACTATTGGCCCAGTGCGTAGACAAAGAGGAGGTTAGACTAAAGTTACACCAGGTACATGAGCAGACCTACGAAGAAGCCGACGTAAGTTTATATCAAAGAATCCAGAAGCAGGGTTATTATTAACTAGAAATGTTAAGAGTTGCTGCCCGATTACAAGACAAGTGTGTACATTCCCAAGCTGCAACCCTCGGAGAAGAATGCTCACTCAATGAAGTAACAAATGACTGGAGAATCCTGTACTTAGAGTACTTGCAAGAAGGGGCACTCCCACCAGACCTAACGATGGCAGCCTAGATCAAGAAACAAGCAACAAGATATTTCATCGACCAGGGCCAATTGTTTCGAAGAAGCGTGGAAGGTGATCCGTTGCGATGTGTAGCACCCGATCAAATAGACGAATTACTGGAAGCATCCCACTGAGGAGAACATCAGGGAGCAACTCGACTATACGAATAACTGTTATACTTGGGGTATTATTAGCTCACTATGGAAGAAGGCGCGAAGAGATATCTCAGGAGGTGTCAAGCCTGCCAGAAGAACGGAGATATGATACATGCCTCGACAGTAAACTTACACAGTTTAAGGACTCCTTGGCCTTTTCCCACATGAGCAATGGATCTTATTAGGCCGATACACCTGCAGGTAAGGGGGCATCAGTGGATTCTCGCAGCCACAGAAGTATTTACTAAGTGGGCTGAAGCAATACCAATGAAGAAAGCAGTGGCTGATGCAGTAGTAAACTTCATTAAAGAGCACATCATATGCAGGTTTGGGATTTCCCGAGTCATTTTGTCAGATAATGGTACACCTTTTGTTAACAAACAGATCCAAAAGTTGCTTGACTCCTACTAGATCAAGCACCACAAGTCGTCACCCTATTATCCTAAGGGGAACGAGTAAGCCAAAGCAACAAATAAGACCATGATCAAGGTGTTGAGCAAGACGATGGAAGAGAATGGAAGAGTGTAGCCAAACATCTTCCAATGGCGCTATGGGCTTATCGAACAGCACAAAGGCCTTCCACTTTGACCTCGCCCTACTCATTGGTTTATGGGTCTTAGGCGGTACTGCCAGTCGAGTTGGTAGTAACCCTCGGCCAGGATGGCTATAGCTATCGGTTGGAATCCACACCATTGATTGGCAGACTTAGAAGCAATTAAAGAAAGAAGAAACAAGGTAAGAGACAAATTAAAAAAGACTCAGCAAGTAAGGGTTAAAGCATATAACAAAAGGGTGCATAGGCGAGAATTCAAAGAAGGTGATGTGGAAGTTGGTAGACCCCATTATCAGAGGACTCCCAGTACCTAAATTTTCTCCAAAATGGGAAGGGCCATTCACGGTCATACAAAGCAGTAGCAGTGGTTACTACAAGTTAGCTAGAGTTAGTGACAGTTTAAAAATTGGCCCTATTAACGTTAAATTTGTAAAGTATTATGCATAAGAACATGAGAATAATAGAACCATTAATAAAAGTTATGCCTTCAATAAATGTGTTCTTTATACAAGTAAACAAAAGGGAAGGGAAAAAAGGGAAAGTTACACTAGACCCTTCAGGGACTTGTCATTTAAGCATAACTCGAAAAAGGCAAGGTCGTCAGCAGGAACTCGTGCTGGCTCCTTCTCTAACTCTTGTTGAGCAAATAACAAGATCAAACTTCGCAGCTGCCTAAGAAGCCTTCAGAGTCTTGACCTGTTGAGCCACCAAATCAACAGAAAGTTTCTTCCCACGAACGCAAGCTAGGGACTTAGAGTGACGCAGCATGGAGCGAATCAATTCAAGCCTTGAACGAAGCCACGAAAGATCTAGTTTCACTAGCTCTAGATCATTAAGTATGGTGCAGGCCGCATCCAGCGTCATATGGTTTATCTCCCCCAAAGAAAAATCTAAGAGTTACCGAACTAAGGAACTCAATTCCTGGAGGTTGAAGCTCAATAGAGCAGGGCTTCTTAAACCAAATTTGAAAAAGTCAAAGGGTGGAGAGCATGAATTGCTCCAAAATCTTCAAGTCTTCAGAATTAACTTTGTGCCCAAGAAAAGAGACGCAAGCCTGATCGGCGTGTCCAAGTCCTCCGGAAACGTCCTGCGCGGGCAATAAGATGGCCTCTACCACGGTCTCAGCTCTAGCTCTCAGTCCCATAATGATATTGCTGGGTATTTCTTCACCCAGGTTGAGCTCTTCTGTATTGGATTGCTTTACAGACTCTTCTCCCGCGTAAGACTCCTCTACCTCGGGGAGTTAGAAATTCAGCAAGGACTCTATATCTGCAAGTGCCTCCATCTGAGCCGCATCTCCTACCTTCGCCTTGATTTCAAGTTGGGGACCCAATCATGCTATGGCTTCATCGGCCGAGGTATTGAAGCCTAAAGTAGGAAGAGGAGGGTCCTCCTCGGGGAACGAAGAAGGGGCAGATGAACTCTCACTTTCAGGTGAGCCAGCAATGCCGACCTACTTCTTGGCAGTCTTAGCTCGGACACCTAAGGGAAGAGCGAGGCTCCCTTGCCTGATCGAATCACTGGATCCAACACGCTCCTCGACGATTCCAGCTCCTGGGATAGGTTCGAGTTTTTGATGGACTGGCAACTGCGTGATAGGAATATCATCCTCCTAGTCGCTCTGTTGGCTTGGGAGAAGGGTCTAACGATGAGAGGTTTTCGGCAACCCCTACATGATTAGATGCAACGGATAAGTGTAAGCAGGTCAGAATATATATATATATATATACTTGACGAAGACGTTTTAGTGGACGACTCCTTCCATCACCTTCCTGATTGGGCATGGGGGCACCTTCTTTTTGAGAAGGCTTCTTGGCTTGTTTAGCCACTTGGGCCATTATGAGAGTGATTCGACCTTCAACTGCTTGGAGAGGAGTGGATACAATGATGCCTGGCAAGGGGGATTGTGGGGCGGCAGTGTCTAAAATTACAAACCTGCTACGGGTACTATCGGTATGTTTTAAACTCGGTAGGCGATAAGTGGTAATGAACTTAAGCAGAGGACGGGCGATGGCTACTGTGGGCTCAGTGGAGGGGAAGCGTAAAAATGAGTCTAGATTTCTCCTCCAATACAAAGAATAGTTGGAGGTGCACCGACCAATTCGACCGCTAGAAGGGAGTTCAACCACTGGTAGGAGAAAAGGTATGACGATATTCCCAAGCAAAAAGGGTTTGTAGCTGTCAACATAAGCACAAGGCTGAAGAAAGTGTACGGAATCTCCCTGGTCAAAGCCAAACTTTCGTAAAACGTGATCAGGTCGGTAAACAGAGATTCTTATGCCGTCCTCAATAAGGTTAGGGAGGAAGCCATGGATCAACATAGATAAGATGGTCAGATGTGAACTGATTAGAGAAGTAACTGTCTCAAGTTGCAGGTGTTGGGGGGAATCAAAATACCAGTGAGGAAACACTACCCCAGTCGGTGCCGAGGTATAAGGGCGGAAGGAAAAATCATTGGCTTTGTTGAAAAACTTGAAGGCATCCTTTGCAGAACTTTGACCGCTCCATTAGAGGATCAATAGGTAGTCATTATTAACCTCCTCAGTGACAACTTAGCCTTCATCATCGGTAGTTCGAACTCTCCTGGTACGTGAAAAAGAGAGGGGGCGAGGTGCAAAGCTAGGGAAACACTCATATAAGACTGCTTGAAGGAAGGCGATAGCGGCCAAAGTAGCAATCTTATACCTTTCGACGGAGCATTCCATCTCAATTTTTATGAGATCGAGCTGACGGTACAATGCCCCGAGAAAGAGAGGACCTAGAGGAATATGATCACCTCGAGCTAATTGGACGGCTAAGGGGAAGACAAATGGGGACACTTTATCTGGCAGGCTCCCTAAAATAATAAAAGTAGATAAATAAAGAGAGATAAAAGCGGCACGGTAGACTTCAGTCTCTTGACCCTCTCCCGAAAACTCTACCCTTTCATCCCCTTCGTTGTGCTTCGATTGAATGCCTTCAAAAAAATAGCGTATCCATGAAGTATATGTGGACTTGGTAGAGGATCGGCGGTTTTCCAAAGGAGCTTTGGTGTCGTCGAAGTGGCTTCCATATTTAGCAGAATGGGTCAAGCAAGATCGTAGTTGGGACACTTCATCACAGTTAGAAGAGGTCAGCACATCGGGATTGAAGACAACTCCTCCACGAATGTCGAGATGAAGCAGCATAGAGACATCCTCGAGTGTGGAGATCCATTTACCCCAAAGGGTGATGAAAGTATGAGAGTTCGCGCTACAATGGCTAATAAGCACCACTAAACTGGAAACATTATGACGAATGTGAAGGGTACGAATAAGTATGATAGAGGGGAGGATGCCGGCACGATCGAGGATGTGGAGCAGGTTATCCTCGTGAATAACCGCTTCAACCCATTTTGCCCAACCAAATGGAGGATTCGCTGGGGTTTTAAATTGTAAGTAGGAATATGGGTAGTCGCCCCTCTCAATCTGCAAGCGAGCGATTGAGGAAGGAGTGATCATCTCCGCCTCCTTAGGAGATGCCTCCGGATAAAGCAGTAAGGGGCGATCAATAATAGCTGTATCCAGAATAAAGGCGTCCACTTCCCTCCAGAAGGCATCGTTCTTCCCATGAAAGAAAGGTGCTACACGCAACCCAGCTTGAGTGATTGAAGGGTGAGCTTCTAAGAAGGTCCCACGGTCACCAATATTGACGTCAGAAGAGCGAGCAATGCGTGAAGCCATTGGAATAATCAAAAGAATGAGAAGTTAGGAAAAGATTAAAGAATAGAAAGTTCTTGAATGATGTGGGACCGAATGGGGCCACGCTACTATTTAAAACAGAGAGGCAGAAGGCGAAGAGGCAAAAATGCATTTATGAGCCGGCACGCAATATGCTAGCTGGCAATACTGTGCATGCCCATGAAGCTGCATGTGGAAAGCACGCGCAAGAGGAAAGTAGGTGACTCATACGCGCGCCGGGGGAAAAATGTAGATGGCTCGATTGCGAAAATCTCATGTGATATTAACAAATCCAAAAGTGATATATTAGTTATTCAAGATGGGTATCTTATCCTGAGAGAGTAGCGGGAAAATAGAATAGGATGATAATCCCACTAGCAAACAGCTACATTAAGGAAGTAGGGTGATTTAAGTAGGGCGGGTCAAGGTTAAACCTTTGAAAAACTAGTCGGTAAAGATGAATATACATGTCAAATTGCCCTGACCCCGATCCGGGTGGATAGGATGAATAATATAATCCAAGCACGATAGGGACATCTCAATTCATGATCAGGCACTGGCTCGAGTTGCTCGAGTAGAGTTGTTCAAGTGGCTTAAAGTGATCGATGGCCTAAAGTTACATTTTTGGGCAAAGAATTATGTTCTATGCAAAGACATACATTGGATTTATCCGAGGTAATGAGCATCCGAGCTACAGGGGCCCTCACCAACTCGGATGGGTGAAGTTAATACCCTAGAACTAGAAGAATGAGAAGAGGATGCGATCAAAATATGATTATTTTAGGGGAGCTCAGATTTCACCAACTCGGGTCGTTCAGATTTGAGTTACTGGAATCCCAGTAGCATGGGTACCTAATGTTGTTGCTTATTGTATAGAAACGCATGGTATTTCATAACATAGACTATGAAGCGTAGACCTAACTACGAATGAAGACATTCCATAGCACAGACTGTAAAACATAGCATAAACTATGACAGTAGCTTTAATTACTTAATTATACTTCCACGGCACAGACCATAAAGAGAACACATACTGTATTATTGTCACAACATAGGTTGTGAAGACAGCCCAGGCTGTGTGGCTCTGACTACAATTACTATAATATAGCGCAGACTATGTGGCTCAGCACAGACCGAACAAAGCCAAATATATATAGCACAGACTATATCAACATAGATTCCTCTGAGATTTAAAAGATTGTCTAGTCACTATGAAGACAATGGCAAACAATTCTGCATGGGATGTTGGGAGACATGTGGTTTGGTGGTTAAGAAAAAAAATTTGTCGAGCTAACCTACCCACTTGAGTCACTCGAGTGACTTCCGTGTCACTCGACCTGAGTGGTTCAGGTACTTGACCCGAGTGGATTGTGTACCCACGGGGAATCCAGTGGCCGCCCTAGTTGAGTTGGAATAGAACACTACCTGCTCTATTTTCGGGATAAATTTTTTTGATTTTCTGAGATCACCTTTCATGATCCGATTAGATCTCTTGAAGAGTTCTATCTGAATCCTAATATAACTCATTTGTGTGTTATAAATAGGAGGAATAGTTGTGTTTTAAGATGAATCAGACTTGGAAGCAAGATACCTTGTTTATACTGCCGCCATTCCATACACGATTAGCTTTCTCCTTCACCTAATCTCTTCTCTTTTCGTTTTGTATTTTTGATTATTTTGCATATTTTATCTCTCCATAATTATTCCTTATTGATTCATTTTAAAGGATCCTAGACCTTCTACTGCCCATGTTTGTGAATCCTATTTATTTGGCAAGATGCCATAATTTCCATTTTTTTACAGATTCATATAATTTTTCAAAATTCTTAACCCATCATCTCATTATTTTCACATTTTATTAAAATCTATGGAATTCATATATGAATAGGTTAACACAACCTTCAATTTACTAAAATTCAAGTTAATTACATCATTTGAGTTCATCCACCTCAAATGCCCCAATTTGTTCAAGGTTTAACCTGACCAAAGCCCCAATTTCTCCATTCACAAATTCATGTTCCTTCAACAACAATAGTATGATAGGTTTAGCATAAATCATTCACAAACTCAAGATTTAACATTCTTCAACATCAAATCCCAACCTAGGGTTTAAAAAATATAGACTTTTCATGCTTTTATGTAAATATAACAAATATACAACTCATATATATCCATAGGCTAAGATTAGTCTGAGATCCTATCTCTTGGATGATAAATCTACAAGAATCAAGCTCTAGCATGCTTCAATGATGAAAATCTCCAATCGAATGGTGAAATGAGAGCTTCCAATGCGTAGCACAAACTCCCAAAGACGTATATCAAGATGAGAGCAAGAGAGATCCATCAACGGAGGGTATGGGGAGCTCAATGATGCTCCAATGGATTTTCTAGGGTGTTATGCTCGAGTTAGAGAGAGAGGGGAAAGAGAGAAAATGAAAATAAATGTCCTAACTCGCGACTTTAAAACTTATTTGCCGACACACCGCTTGAGCGGTGAGAGCTCAATGATGCTCCAATGGGTTTTCTAGGGTGTTAGGCTCGAGTTAAAGAGAGAGGGGAAAGAGAGAAAATGAAAATAAATGCCCTAACTCGCAACTTTAAAACTTCTCTGCCGACACACCGCTTGAGCGGTGTCAAGGCCGCTCGAGCGGACCCCTGCTGTGTATAATCCAAGAAAAAGATACATGTAAGGTTTCAAATTTTATGCCTCACACCTTAAAACTCATTCAAATAATCCACAATAGTTGTTTTCATGCATTACTAAGCATTCAATTTTTATTTTCAATCATTGTGATGATTAAATTTAAAATTTTTCACAAAATTAAACACTTAACCACTTTCCACTGAAAAATCTCATAACATGTTTTGGTTATCTATCAAAATAGAAAGGGATCGGGTCCCTACAATATCATTTTAATGGGCATCAATCATTCTCTTATGAGCCCAATTATCACTTGGCTTCATTTATAATTTGAAATTAAATAGAGTGATTTGGTCTAAGGTTCCATTTTGCCTACTTCTTTAGAGATATGAACTAAACTCTAAACTGCTATTTCACTAGGTCCCACTTTCATATATTGTACCTAAAATGCTCTTAAAATGAGTCTGAACCTTTTCTATTGTGGTAATCATACAAATTGATAACGCATATTTTCTATAGCAAGCGAACTTGAAATATGTAATTATGGTAATTCCATATGCATTAAATATTTGAGTTGCACATGTAATTATGGTAAATAAATATGTTGGGATTTGAACACCAATCTCCGAATGCGAACAAAAGCAAACCACGCACAAAAAAATAAAAAATAATAACCACCGAGGATTTACGTGATTTGGCCCACACCGGCCTACGTCTACGAGCGAGGGAGAAAAATATTTTACTATGTCGAATGTGAAAGAGTACAGAACCTGTCTCCATTCTCTTTACTAGCTAACTGTTCAATTTTTTTGTCTCACAACCTTTTTCCTATGGCTCCACTAGTGTCCTATTTATAGACACAAATGTAAAAATTTTAAAAAATTCTAGTCAGCTCATATTACTATAAACCCTATACATAAAGAATTCTAGTGGGCTCCTAATTCTACCTCAACTCAATTACATATAGATCGAAAAAATAAAATAATTACAGGCCTGGTAGAATACAAGTCACATAGTCCAATAATCTTCATCTTGACTTGAATTCTACAAATCACCTTGAAGATAACCAGCGTTGATGTTGATTCTATCGACGTCGTCGTCGATCTGCCACACCCAAACAGCTTGGCCCACACCTTTATATCGAGGTGTCCACACCCCAACCCAGGTGCCCCACAAAACTTACTACTTTGTAGAAGAACATGGCCTTATCTCTGCCCTTTTGTGCACACAATCGGAGAGATCACCGCCACTAACCAAATTAAGAGCAAATGAGACTCGCTTTTGTCGAAGTGTACACCTGTCCGTCACGTCTGTTGTACTAGTCTTGTTGCTCGGAGCTTCCCTATGAACATCTAATAACTGTTACTTTTGCATCTTGCTGACATCCTGCACACCATCTGATTTGCTCACCTGCGTACTCGTACTACCTCATCGCTCCGTGTACCCTTGAACCTATTTTGTGTGCTTTTTCGCAACTGTTGTTCACCCTGTCACTCTTACACTTTTTCTGTGTATGTCGCCTACTTATACTACTCATATGATGTCTACTAATAGCTCCACCTATCACAACATTCCCTACGAGTCTGTATAGGTTGTCAATCATCTATCCCTGCAGTACATCCTTGTTTTCCTTCGAAACCCAAAGAACTCCACTTCCGGATGAGAACCCATAACCTGACAAATCCAGCATCTCTATAGAAATTAAGTTCTTTATTAGATGTGGCACATGTCTAACCCCAGTTAAGATCAAAATGATCCCATCAAACTTGCAAAATCGCACTGTCCCTATACCAACAACTTTACCCACTGCATTATTAGCCATCTTGACAGTACTCCCATCGCATGCCTAATACGTATCAAAGTACTCTCTGACTGCACACATGTGGAACGAACATCCAGAATCTAATATCCAATCTGATTTGCTCACACCTAAAGTAACTGTGAGCACCTCTGATTCTTCATAATTGGAGCCCTCTGTAACTGCTGTCTCTGATGATTATTTTTTCCCTTATCCGCCTTATACTTTTAATAATTTCTCTTCAGATGACCTTCTTTGTCACAATAGTAACACTTTTCTTTGTAACCTCTCGACTTGGAATGACATTTTTTCTTGGACTCCTCCTGCTTCACTGTCGCCCTGTCTCTGATTTTCCTATCGTCTGATGCAACCATGATGCCCTCTCCCTGTGACCTGCACTCTCCCTCTGACTTTTCCACTGCTTGATGCAACCACGATGCTCTCTCCCTGTTATCTGTCACTCTCCCTCTTCTTCAACACCTCATGAGATATGAGAGTAGCAACAACCTAACTAACCAAGAGTATCTTTTCCAAACATCAATGTAGTCCTCAGATGCTCGTATAATGAAGGTAAGAAAACCAACAAGAGAATTGCTTTATCCTCTTCTTTGATCTTCACACCGATAGAATCTAATTCCGTCAGTATCCTGTTGAACTCGTCTAAGTGCTCCATAAAGTTCACTTTCTCTGTCATCTGAAGTGCATATAACTGTTTCTTTAAAGACAACTAATTCGTCATTGTCTTGGACTTGTACCTGCTCTCCAACTTAGCCTAGAGTTCTATCAGATCGCTTTCGTTGATGAGTTCCCGAAGAGTGCTGTTATCGAGATACAATTGAATCGCGTTGTTTGCCAAGTCTTGCATCTCATCCTACTCTACATCCTTCATTGTTTTTGGTTTCTCTCACTGTTTCTTGAGAGCCTTAATCAGTCTTTCACGCATTAATATATTCTTCACAATTTGCTTCTATAAGGTGAAGTCGTTGTGGACATTAAAAGGTTCACTCACGAAACCTGAACTCTTCAAGGCCATTAGTTTTGTGTTTAACAATCTCTATAATCTAAACACATCGTAATATCAGATATGAGTAATCCTAATTCCACGCGGCCCAAATCAATTTTGATTATACCCAATCACTCATGATTGTACCTGATCATACCCAATCAATCTCAATCTAAGCCGATCTGTCCAATCCAGTTAAACGGCGTAAAAACTAAAATATCTGACCGTATCAATGAATTCGCAGTGCCAAAAACCTTAAAAGACACCATCTCCTTAAATTATTTTGCTATATAAATGAGCCGTTATAACAAAAATAATTTTAAAACATCGATTTCAACTATGTGATACATTGGATAATTTCCTAAGATTAGAAACCAAATCCTTCACTATAACAAAAGATTACCAGTGCACAACTTTTGGATTTTAAAGCCTCCCAATGCACCGTTTCACAAGAAAACCCTTCTTGACCGAATAAATCCTATCACACAAGATTATTGCCCTTGAATCAAATCAATTCTAAATCCTTATCAATTCCAAACCACGCTGGATTGAAATTTAGATAAGCTACAAATCAATTAGGATTACCAATACTGTTCTAATTGCATTAGGTTCCTGAAAAAACTCACATTCACCGAGAAAATTCAATCTCCAAGAATTCCACATATCCAAACAAAAACCACAGTTGCTGTTTGGGAACTGCTTTGTCAAAAAAAGACCTATTGATGCACCCGCGCTGCTCTTTTTTTTTGTGCGAATTAATGTTTTTTGGTGTAATAAAATAATTTTGATTTATGTGAATCAAAAATTAAAAAAAAATATCTTGCTTCGATCAACAACAACAGTTTTGAATCGTCCACCGTCGGCTCTAATACCACTTGTTCGGATTTGAACACCAATTCCTGTGGCGTTGGAATTTTGGGATCATTTTAGAAAATATTCAAAAATATGGAATTCAAAGAATGTTTAGAAATTTTTTTTAACATCTTAAAAACTAAAATTTGAAAACCCATTTGTGTTGAAAATAGAGTCGCCACTTAATTTTTGAGAAAAATTAAGAAAAATAAAATCGGCTACTGATTTTTAAAACGTTAACTAGAGAAAGAGAGTTCGGAGGCTAAGGTACGAATTGGGAAAGGTGTTAGGCACCATGCTCACCCAACCGTAAGGTTGGCCTTTACTAATCATTATTGGTTCTTTAATAAAATTTCTCGAATGCATGCAAATAAAAAAAATTGAGGCAGAGAAAGAACATCTAAGCTCAAGTATGAAAAATACATAATATATATACATAACACTCCAAAACAAATAAGTGTCAAAAGAAGAATCCTAAATCCTATGATATGCAATTTCTATCTAAAGAATTTATGAAACACATATCCACATGCAATAATGTTGAAATAACCTAAACTAGCATGATTTGGTTAAAAGAAATAAAAAAATGCTAGAAATTGGTAAAACTACTTAAATATGAATTTGCTACAACAGAAAAATTAAATTATCCTAAACATGCTTTCAAGTAAAGAAACTAAAACTTGTATATTACCAAAATTAACTAGGTTAATATTAACATGATGAATTAATAAAAAATGTAAAATAAGAAATGCATAAAAGAGAAAAAAAATACTACATTAAAAGAAAGCTTATTTAACAAAGAAATTTGAAATAAGAGTTTTGTAATAAAAGGAAATTTAAAGATTTAAAAGAAGAGAAAAAGATTTGACAAGATATGAATGGTAGAAAATGCTATTAAGAAAAAAATCTAATTATTTATATAAAAGATGAAAATAAGAAGAATAAAAGAACATTAAAAGATATCTTTATGATTTTGTGCTTTTTGTTGTTAAAGAAAAGAAAAGAAAAATATTATAAAAGACAAGTTAAGAAGATTTAGCTATTAACATTTTATATTTTAAAAGCGAATAAATGAAAAGAAATTAGAAGAAATGGAAAGAAGAAGGGAGTATTTTTTTTAAAAAAAATTATGAATTACTTAAAGATGAAAATTAACTTAAAATTTTTTTTTGTGATTTTTGATTTTAGCAAAATAAAAGAAAAGGAAGATAAAAAAAATATCATAGAAAAAGAAAATAAAATTTTGTAAGAAAAAAGAATACTAATATTACAAGAAAAGAAAATAAACTGGACTATTATTAAGAGTAAATTAGAACAACTAAAGAAAATAAAATAAATGCTAAAAAATTAAACTAATGCTAATAAAGAAAGTGACATTAATATTATAAAAAAAGAAAAGAGAATGAAAATGAATACTAGTAAAGACAATTAAACTAATGTTAGAAAGATAAAAGAAGTTAAAAATAACTATTTATCTTAAATGTGAAATGTAATATTAATTACTACACTCACATAAATATTGGTGCATTATTATAACAATTAACAATATTCTTAAGTTGTAATTGCCAAAATATGTTAGCACCATTTAATGAATACAAATAGAAATTACAATGTGCCAAGTGCGAGTGTGAGAAAATTAACAATTAAAGAAATAAAAAAACAACTAAATTACATGAAGTAAATAAGATTAACTACGTAAATAGAAAAGAACATACAAATTGAAATTGAATTTTTACCCGGTTGCTCCAAAGGAGAGGAATTGGAGTTAGAAAGACCGGGGATCCAAACAAAGTACCTGAATTGTGGAATCCTCGAATTGGAGAATGTACTTCAATCCTCGGGTGCTGATTCTAAGCTAAGATTTCAAATGTAGGTATTGGAGGTCGGGACTCAGTATTTTGGCAGAATTTCAGCGTCGGGGCTTGAGATTGCTCGATATATCGGCAGAGTCTCTCTCACTCAAAATTCGTCCTGAAAACGTACGCTGATGTACGATATTTATAGAATTCTACAACCAATGGGATGCTGCCACGTTTTAAGGCATGTCAGGCCATTTGGAGTTGGCGGCCGCCATAATGTGAGTTGGCGGTCCCCATATTGAACAAGGTTCCACAAGGTTCTATTAGCGGCCGCTACAATGTGAGTTGGCGGTCGCCACGTTGGAGTTGGTGGTGATCCATTTTGGCTAGGGTTTCCACAAGGTTCTATTGGCGGTCGCGACTTTTGACAATGACTTGGGCAACAAGTTATCGATGGTTCGGTAAAATTTCATTAGTTTTGAAGATTTTTGATGACTGGTTTCAAATTTCGAGCTTGGATTACTTCTTGAGGATCGAACTGAAGCACTTGTTCCTCCTATTTTCATCATCGGATTCGCCTAAGATTGGGTGGGGTGAAATTGGGGTGTTTACAGTTATCCATCTTTGATATGACTCGTATAACAAAGCGTGATACAAGTTATATCAAAGATCAAGAGACAATCAGCAATTTGACCGAACCATCAATCTTAGGCCACAAGCACACAATCATACATATGATGTTGTTCGTACTCGAACTTTTATTGAGTTGCTTATGTACCCCTTTTGCTAGGGATCAGACCAAAACGTAGTTCATAGGACAAAATGCAAGGATGCAATAAATATGATGCAAAAAGTAACTTGATATATATGTTCACATGATGCAGATGCCTAAAGATCGAGTTAAGATCTAAAGAGAAGCACAAAGATTGCATTAAGATCTAAGAACTCGGTTGTGGATAAAATAATTAAAAGAATCGAGTTCAGATCCAAGAAATTATCCTATCCAGGAAAACAAACACAAAATGATCGGTCGAGTTAAGACTTCACAATTTCGGGATGAAAGTGGGATAAAAATAATTAAAAGTCAAAATTTATGACTTATAGTTAAATTTATCGGGAAGAAAATCACGAATTAATAGGTTGAGTTAAGACCTACAAATTCGAATTGAGGTATGAGATAAAAATAATTAAAAGCCTAGTTATGGCTTAAAATTAAATTTTTCAGAAGGGAGAACCGCAAAATTAATTGGTCGTGTTAAGACCTTCAAATTCGAAACGAGGTATGAGATAAAAATAATTAAAAATCTAGTTACGGCTTAAAATTAAATTTATCAGAAGATGAACCACGAATTTAATAGGTCGAGTTAAGACCTACAAATTCAGAACGAGATATGAGATAAAAATAATTAAAAATCTAGTTACGGCTTAAAATTAAATTTATCAGAAGATGAACCACGAATTTAATAGGTCGAGTTAAGATCTACAAATTCGGAACGAGGAATGAGATAAAAATAATTAAAAGCCTAATTATAGTTTTAAAATTAAATTTATCGTAATGGAATCACAAATTTAATAGGTCGAGTTAAGACCTACAAATTTGGAACGAGGTATGAGATAAAAATAATTAAAAGCCTAATTACGGCTTAAAATTAAATTTATCGAAAAATAAACCACGAATTTAATAGGTCAAGTTAAGACCTACAAATTCGAAACGAGGTATAAGATAAAAATAATTAGAAGCCTAGTTACGGCTTAAAATTAAATTTATCGGAATGGAATCATCGTAAAAAGATGGAGTAACAAAAACAAGGTTAAAATTATTATCATATTTGCAAAATAAAAATAAAAATAACACATATAAAGTCAATATGCTAAAAAACACAAATAACACACCACAAGAAAACAAAATTATTTATGTATTTTTTTGAAAATCATTTTTGTTAATAAGGTGCGCATAAAGATAAAACAAAACACCTACAATAAAATATGGGGTAAATTACAGTGACCTCCCTTGAGGTTTAGTAAAACATCAACTACAACCTCTGTGATTTCTGAAATGTCATTAACCTCTCATCTGGTTTAGGTTTTGCATCAAATTAGTCCAACCATTAAATTTTTTCTCAACTGTGCCTTGTTTGGCGTATTTTTTGAATAAATGTTTATGATCCAATTCGTTTATTATACAGAACTCGTCGAATTTGTTTAGTATGTGAAAATTCAGATTCATCCGATATATGTAACTTAGTGATTGAATAAGATCTCCTAATAAATAGATAAATAAAAATTATAAGTTAAAAAATATTGTTAAACAAATGTTACTCAATGACTTAGTTACAGGTATCAGATGAATCTAGATTTTATTTACTAAACAAGCTCGACGAGTTCTGCATAATGAACGGATTAGATCATAAAAATTTATTCAAAAAACACACCAAACAAGGCACAGCTGAGCAAAAATTTAATGGTTGGACTAATTTGATGCAAAACCTAAACCAGATAGGAGGTTAATGACATTTCAAAAACCATAGGGGTGGTGGTTGATGTTTTACTAAACCTCAAAGGAGGTCACTGTAATTTACCCTAAAATATATTAATATAATAAACGTATCTATAATAACAAAAATTGCCCCAAACAGCCCCTTACGAAACCCAAAACGCCATAATGATGTTTGACATGGCGGTCGCCAAGATGGATGTGATGTGATGGTTGACAACATAGCGGCCGCCGGGACCAAATCCCTCTGATATGGCGGTCGCCATGTGTAAATCCTTCCAACATGGTGGTCGCCATGTGTCTCTTCGACAACTTGGCGGCCGCCATAATCTAAGGTGGCGGCCGCCACCTCCGAACGCGGATAAGGTACCTTGAGGCGCACGGGTTAGATTCATTTCTTCATTCCTTACTCTCTCTCTCTAGCTTCCAGACGCTCTCAACTCTCTCTTGCTCTTTCTTGCTTCCACACTCTTTCTTGCTTTCTTTTTACTCATCTTTGATACAAGATGATTACGGTGCTTTTTGTGCTTATGTTCCTTTTCATGGTCGGCTCAGGCCAAGGAGCTGATGACTTGGGGGCACGACGGGGTCCTGCTGCTGCTGGGAGTTCCTCCATGGTGAGTCTCAAGGATACATCCACTAGTCAGCCTGCTGGTGGGGTCACTGCTACGCAGCCTAGCACTGCGATGGATGCTCTCTTGCTTGAGGCGGAGTGTGCCTCTCGCCAGGCAGCTGAGAAGGAGGCATGGGCTGCTGCTGAGGCACAGGCGGCTGCAGACGCTGCTGCCGAGGCTGCGGTAGCCGACTTTCTGGATCCAGACGCTGGAGAGGGTGATCCAGCACCTTTTGAACCACATACTTACGATCCGGTCCCTCATCGCATAGTATACCGTGGGATGAGACGCTACAAGCCTCCTACCAATTCCATTGCTGCCGACGTCCTTTTGCGGGACCCTGACCACCACATATCTCATCAGCGACTTTTGGTAGGTTACCTATCCCTATTATTTCAAATCGAAAACTTGTTTTTATGATATAACAAATGTAGACGCATGCCTAGGATCCCTTATATTGTATGATAGTGTGTTTTGATATGATGATGAATGGTGATGAATGGTGTTTTACTTTGATGATGATGTGATACCGATGTCTTACTTTAGGGACTCTTGCAATGAAGATTAAAACAGTAGGGACAATAGGATTTGAACAAACAATAAAAAGAGGCAATTTTATTTTATCAAAAACCTCAAAAAATAAAGGGTTTGAATTTTTCTTTTTGGGTTTAGACATAAAAACCTAAGGGGTTAAATTTTTTATCACAAATTCTAGAAATTAGAGGTAATTTTATTGAAAATCCTAAAATCTATGGCAAATTTTCTAAAAATACAAACTAAAAAGGGGGGTTTCACAAGTTTAATAGAAAGAAAATCATGAAAAAAGTCCTAGAAAGTGTTAGAAAAATTTTCAAAGATCTTTAGGAAAATAAGAAATTTTTTCAACAATTCTCCGAAATTTAGGAACATTTGTTCAAAAATCTTAGAAAAATCGAAAAAAATTATTCAAAGGTTTTAGAAAATTAGGGTAGATTTTCATAATTAAAACTAAAGAAAATTTTAGAAGTTTTTTTTTTAAGAAAAATTCTTGAAAATTTTGAAAAACTTAGCACCCCCCCCCCTTTTTAGAAAAATTGTAAAATATTTTGAAAAACCTTTGTTCTCTTTTTTTTTTATAGAAAAATTCAAGAAAATTTGTATAAACTTGGGAAAAATTTCTAAAAAATCAAGAAAATCCTTAGAAAATCCTAAAATTTTTTTAGAAAATCTTAAAAAATTTGAGAAAAATTTAGAAAGCCATAGATATTGAAAAACAATTTTGAGATAATTTTATAAATTTAAGAAAATCCTAGAAGTTTGGACAAAAGGGACGGAATACCAACATTTAAAGGGGAAGATTTTCTTTGCTTTTATTTATTTATTTATTAGTTTAACACAAAAGATAGAGATCTTTCTGGCGTACCAGGGCTCCGGGTTTTTAATCTTTTTCTAGGGCTTGAAAGAATCGAAGGATCGTTACATATACATGAACCTAGGGTTAGGGTGCCTAGTCTTTTTCTTGGACTTTTGAAAGAACCGAAAGGTCACCGCATATACACGAACCTAGGGTTAGGGAATTTGAACCAAAGGATCGTCACATATACACGAACCTAGGGTTAGGGTGCGTAGTCTTTTTCTAGGACTTAAGAGAACCGAAGGGTCGTCACATACACACGAACCTAGGGTTAGGGTGCCTTGTCTTTTTCTAGGACTTAAGAGAACCGAAGGATCGTCACATACACACGAACCCAAGGTAAGAGGATTTTCTCGATTTATCAGGGCTTGAAAGAATTGAAGGATCGTCACATATACACAGACCTAGGGTTAGGGTGCCTAGTCTTTTTGTATGACTTTAGAGAACCGAAGGGTCGTCACATATATACACACGAACCTAGGGTTAGGGTGCCTAGTCTTTTTCTATGACTTTAGAGAACCGAAAGGTCGTCACATACACACGAACCTAGGGTAGGAGGATTTGCCTGATTTATCAGGGCTTGAAAGAACTGAAGGGTCGTCATATACACATGAACCTAGGGTAGGAGGATTTGCCTGATTTATCAAGGCTTGAAAGAACTGAAGGGTTGTCACATACACACGAACCTAGGGTTAGGGTGCCTAGTCTTTTTCTAGGACTTTAGAGAACTGAAGGGTCGTCACATACACATGAACTTAGGGTAGGAGGATTTGCCAGATTTTATCATGGCTTGAAAGAATCAAAGGGTCGTCACATACACACGAACATAGGATTTTCTTTTAGACATTTTCTGTACTTCGCTTGTTTGATCTAGTTTTTATATATCTTCTGCTTGTTTTCTTCTTTTCAGGCCGGCTGCTATGTTAAAGGTTTCGGAGGTTCTACCTCCGGAGAGGTGTTGGAGTGGTATGAGGCCCTCCCTGCTCCTAATCGGGCCATTATTGATGCCTCCGGCTTTGATTGATTCGTACCCTTGCTGGGTAGGATGAGCAATGACCGGGTCTGGCTAACGGCCCTGGCTGAGCGGTGGTGGGATACCACCAATACCTTCCATTTTATTATCACCTTTGAGGCTACTCTGACACCTCTTGACTTCGCGCTGATTACCGGTATACGGATTGGAGGAGCGCCCATTCCATTTGATCCATCTATATCTCGGTCTGCTGATGTGTTGCTGTACTTTCTTGAAGCTGTCCCTGCACAGATAGACAGAAATCGGGTTCAATACACCTGGTTCTTTGAGCGCTTTTTTCACTTCCACTGTTTTGAGCCCCGCCACTTCGAGTGGGTCGCCCTGGGCTTTTTGATGTGTAAGTTTGGTACCTCCTTATTTTCGAACAAGGAGAATACCATTCATCTGCATTACCTTGGCGCCCTTGCTCGTTTGGACCGGGTTGCTTTATTTGAGTGGGGAGGAGCTGCTCTGGCCACCCTCTACGGATTTATGCGGACACTGACCCGGTTCCTTGAGGAGCTTAGCATAGGGGAATACTGGAGGGTCTGGGAGGTATGATTTAGTTTTCTGCTCATTTGTTTGTTCTTATTTTTTATTCGCCATTATTCATTATCTGCTGATTGTGGCATTAGGATTTGGGGGTCAAAAATGAAGAAATTCAAAGATGTTTTGAAAAATATTTTAAACACCTTGAAAATCAAATTTTGAAAATCTCTTTTGTTGAAAATAGAGTCACCACTTAATTTTTGAGAAAAATTAAGAAAAACAAAATTGGCTACTGATCTTGAAAACGTTAACTAGAGAAAAAAGGTTCAGGGGCTAAGGTACGAATCGGAAAATGTGTTAGGCACCCCGTTCGTCCAATCGTAAGGTTGACCTCTACCAATCATCATTAGTTCATTAATATAATTTCTCAAATACATACAAATAAAAAAAATTGGGGTGAAGAGAGAATATCCAAAATTAAGTATAGAAAAATACATAAAATATGTATATAACACTCCAAAATAAATAAGTGTCAAAAGAACAATCATAAATCCTACAACATGTAATTTTTATTTAAAGGATACATGAAACATACCCACATGCAATATTATCAAAAATGACTTAAACTATCATAATATACAAAATAATAAAACTTGTTATAAGCTACCAAAACTACATAAACATGAATTTGCTATAAAAGAAAGAAAAATCAAACTATCCTAAATATGCTTTCAAATAAAGAAATTAAAACTTGCGTTTTATCAAAATTAACTAGGTTAACCTCAACGTGATGAATTAATAAAGAAATAAGAAATGTAAAATAAGAAATGTATAAAAGAGAAAAATGCTATATTAAAATAAAGCTTACTTAACAAAGAAATTTAAAATAAGAGTTTTGTAATAAAAGAGAAATTAAAAATTTTAAAAAAAAGAAAAGAATTTGACAAGATATAAAGGGTAGAAAATGTTATTAAGAGGAAAATTTAATTATTTACATAAAAGATGAAAATAATAAGAATAAAAGAACATTAAAAGATATTTTTATATTTTTTGTGCTTTTTGTTGTTAATAGAAGGAAAGAAAAATAGTATGAGAGACAAGTTAAGAAAATTTAGTTATTAACATTTAAAATAGAAGAAAAGAAAAGAATAATGGAGTATTTTTAAGAGAGAAAATTATGAACTACTTAAAGATAAAAATTAGTTTAAAAGTCTTTTTGTGATTTTTGAATTTGATAAAAATAGAGAAGAAAGAGGATAAAAGAAAATAAAACTATAAAATAAAAATAAAAATAAAAATTTATAAGTACTAATACTAGAAGAAAAAAAATACTAAATAGAATTTTATGAGAAAACTAAAACTAATAATAGTAGAAAAGAAAATTACATTAATGAAAGAAAAGCTAAAAAAAATATTGAATTAAATGAATATTTAAGCTAATATTACTTAGGTTAGTGTTAGCAAAAGAACATTAAACTAAAATAAAAAGAAAAAAAAAAGGAAAAGAAAAAAAAAGCTAATACAAGAAAATAAAATGAAATACTTAGTACAAGAAAATAAAATGCTATTGAAATGAAGTTTAGACTAAACGAGAAAATTAGATACTAGAACATTAAATAAAAAAAAGAAAAAGAATAAAATGTTAGGAAAAGAACATTATACTAGAGAAAAAAAAAATAAGTAAGGTGCTAATAAGAAAAAATTAATGCTAATGAAGAAAATAAAAGACTAGAAAAGAAAATATTAAACTAAAAGAAAATAGAATATTAGCACTAAAGAAAAGAAAATTGAACATTAAAAAAATTACATTAAGCTAAGGAAATAAAATGTTACATTGCAAAGGAAAGTAAGCGTTTGGAAAGTAAATTATATTATTTACTAAACAAAGGCTAACATGAAATTTAAGCTAGAAAAATAATTAGAATGCTAGTAACGTAAAACTAAGCTAACTAAAATAAAATAAAATAAATGCTAGAATATGAAATTAACATAAAAGAAAGAAAATGAAAAGAAATGTAATATTAAAATTAATTTGGTGTAATATTGGCGATTACAACTATTTTTATGTAAGTGCCTTAATCATAACGATTAACAACATTGATTAGTTGTAACCGTTGAGAATGTTGATACTAAGTTGATGGATTAATGGAATGCAATAATGTACTAAAAATGAAATGAAAATAATAACTGAAACTTTTAAAAGAAATAACCAAACTACGTTGAACAATAATTAATATTGCAAATACTAAATAAAATTGACAATAATCGAAAAACTTTGAAATAGAAATTAATCTGATCGCTCCAATAGAGAGAAGTGAAGTTTAGAAAGATCAGGGATCCTAGCGAGGTACCTAAATTGCCGGGGAATCCTCAAGTCGAGAAATGTGCTCCAATTGTCCAATCCTCGGGAGGTGATCCAAGCAATGTAGGCTTCAATGTAGGTATGGGAGATTAGGGACTCGGTATCTCGACAGGGTTTCAGCGTCGGGGCTTAGGATCGCTCGGTATATCGGCAGAGTCTCTCTCACTCAAAATTTGTACTAAAAATGTACGCCGGGGTACAGTATTTATAGAATTCTTCAACCAATGAGGATTTGACACGTTTTGGGACACGTTAGGCCATTTGAAGTTGGCGGCTGCCATAATGCAAGTTGGCGGCCGCCTTGTTGGAAAAGGTTCCACAAGGTTATATTGGCGGCCACGACAATGTGAGTTGGCGGCCGCCACTTTTGGCTAGGGTTTCCAAGAGGTTCTATTGACGGCCGCCACAATGAACATGGCGGTCGCCACTTCACACAATGACTTGGGCAACAAGTTATCGATGGTTTGGTACAATTTCATTGGTTTTGGAGATTTTGAAGGTTTTTTTGTGGCGGGGTTCAAATGCCGAGCTTGGATCACATCCCGAGGATCGTACTGAGGCACTACTCCACCTGTTTTCATCATCGAATTCGCCTAAGATTAGGCGGGGTCAAATTGGGGTGTCTACACTGACTGATATCCTTTCCTTCGCAGTTGTGGACTTATGAGTTCCTCGGGCTTCATGTCCCGGCTAACTCCGCAGCAGACCCTCTAGTTATTTCCCGAGCAACCCGGTGGTCCCATGGGCTAAAGGGGAAGAAGGCTGGAGGGAAGGACATAAACCATTTTCGGGTCTCATTGGACCGGCTGACCCCCGACCAGGTATCATTTTACTGTGTTTACTGTATAGCATCTTGTCCACGGCTGTTCACTGCACTGTACACTGATCACTGTTCCCGTTCACTGCACTGTACATTAATCACTATTCCCGTTCACTGTATTGTTCTGCTTACTGATTACTGTATTGCATACTAATCGTTCATTGTTTACTATTTATTGCACTGTACTGTACCTTGAATGGTTGCAGGTCCATTGGGATATCGCAGCAGGGATATCGCTTCTAGGCAGATTCTGCTGGAGGGCCCATTCGGTCGGGAGTACTATCTTGGCAAGCGAGTGGTTCGCCAGTCGCTCAGCCTTGATTGCTTCAGGATACCAGTGGTTCCTCTAGCTTGCATGCGCGGGACTAATCACATAGGTCGCGTCGATTTGCTACTGGAGACGGTAGGGACCCCAGTCTTGGAGTTGCTCGTGGTGGAGGGGGATTATACAACTTGGGCCCGGGCACATCTGATGGGTCCCTTAGGTCCTGGCCCAGCTGGTCCTGGCGGTAGGAGGAGAGGACAGACACCAGAGGTTGCTGATGCTGGTGCTGATGTTGGAGTGGGAGCTGCCGCTGCTGCTGGAGCTACTGGAGCTGGAGCTGGAGCTGGAGCTGGAGGAGTGATAGGTTCGGAGATCCCCTAGGAGATCCAGACTGTGGCCTATGGCTTTCCTTTCTCCCTTCCTATTCCAATCCCGCCAGTTTCTGAGTTCAGAGCGGAGATTGGCCAGGTATTTCCTTATCCTTACTCCTTTCTTTCATTTTTTGCTTCAGTTTTTCGGTTGACTTCTTCTCTTTCCTTCTGTAGTTTAATCAGGCATGGGTGGACCGGACAATGCTAATGGTCACCGGCTTGAGAGTGATGGTTTGGCAGATGGATGCCTCGATGCGGGCAGCCGGCAATGCTTTCACGCCAGTAGCCGTTGTAAGTAGCTCACGTGTTCTTTTTAGCTTTTCTGCATTTTCCTACCTTTATTCTTGCTCTGAGTCTTTCTTCTCTTTTAACAGCCTCCAGCTCCAGTCGCCGGTGTAGTGCCTCCACAGGCTCCAGTTGGGCCTCCTGCTTTAGCCCCGGTTAGAGGCCGTGGTTCCCAGGTGTCTTCTCTGGCCCGTTCCAGGGGGTTGGTCTCATCTGCTCAGAGCCGATCCAGAGTTATTTCCTCTTTTGACATCGACGATGGGGATGACTTCGACCAGCTCTTTAAGGATGATAGTACGGAGGAAGCTGGCCCCTCTCGTTGAGTCCGCCCGAGGCATACATGAGAGAGAGAGAGAGAGAGAGAGAGAGAGAGAGAGAGAGAGAGTGCTTCCCCTCTCCCAGTTTTGTTTATTTTTGGACACATTACTTTTGATGGGCCTGCGTGCCTCGGCTTGAAACACTTTTATACATTTACTTGATCCATGGGCCTGCGTGCCCCATTCTGCTGTTTATTGAGTATGGGTGTCCCAGTTTATATTCTGATACACTGTATTGCATTTTTGGGCCTTCGTGCCAATTTACTATTTTATGTTCATCTGCTATGTGATTCTTTCTTATTTACTGCTCAAACTGTCATGTATGTACAATACGAATGTCAACACTTTACACAAGCCACAAAAACTGCCAACTGAATATTCCCTTCATATTTCAACATGGAGGTCGCCACCTCAAACATGATGGTTGCCATCTCTAACATGGTAGCCGCTTGGTCAAAGCGATGATGTCACTGTACTATTCTTTTTCAAGTTGGCGGTCGCAAACTCCAAGGTAGCGGCCGCCACAATGAGTGTGCGTTTCACCGAATTTTTTTAGTTTTCCGCCCTTTCCTGCCTTATAAACTCAGCCCTGGAGGCTCCCTTTTCTGTTGCTTACACTCAAATGGCTATCTCACTTTCTTCATGGATTGAGGCATTCTCCCACATTGAACGTCTGAACTTCATTTCTTTTGGGATCAACTCTTTGTTTCATCTCATGGCCGTGCAGAACGATGAACTGTTGTTGAAGGCCGCCGTTCAACTATGGGATCCACAGTCCCACGTCTTTTGGTTTGGCCTTGAAGAACTCTGCTCCACTTTGGAGGAGTTCGTTGCCATTTTGGACTTGTCTCCACGGAGTTCTGTCGTTGTTCCTACCCCCTTTCTCTCGATTCGGCAGCAAGTGATGCAATTTTGTGGCTTATCCAAGATGGAGGCTTCTCTTATAACCTCGGCCGACTCTCTTGACATCCCATGGCTTATTGAGAGGTTTCATCATACTGGTGGCCTCAGCGATATTGACTTCCAGCTGCGTCGTCGTTACGTACTTTTTTTCCGCCTCCTCACCTAGTATCTCCTCGTCCCTTCTGACGGGCGGGTTAGTTGTGCCCTGGTTGACATTGCTGGCCAAATGTGAACGGGGAAGGACTTTGTGCCCCTGGTTCTGGCCGAGACAATGCTGGGCTTGGATGCTGTTCATCGTGGCGAGACAACCACCTTTGCTGGCAGCCCTTTACTTCTCCATGTGAGCTTAACATCTTCCTCTGTATCAAGTTCTTTGTCATACTGCAAAGTTTTTCTCTTACCGTTCTAACTCTTGCTACCGATCTGGTTGATGGAAAAGATAAATCTTATGCAAAAGTTTCCCACTGACAGGCACAATGCCGCTGCTTTTTTTTACCGCCCGCATTATCAGATATGCGATACTAAGGTATCTTGGCGACAGTATCTTTCTTCTCTGACTGGCCCAGACATTACCTGGCAGTGCTCTTGGTGGTAGATTCCTGCTATGACACTGACCACTATGGATCACCTTGGTGTGCTGTTGGTCGGCTTGCATTGGACTACCTTCTATTTCCCCCGTCGAATCATGCGGCAGTTTGGTCGCGATCAGATCATCTTCCCAGCATTCGAGGCCGTCTATTTTCATCCATACTACGGTCTCCGTTTCTATCATCATATCAGGATGCTTGGCCATTCCGTTCAATGATGGAGATGCATGGGTTGTAGTACTCTGATCTTTCCACTGAATACAAGACATGGCTGGCGCAGGATCGGGAGAAACAAGATAAAGAAGAAGGAACACAAGCAGCAAAAAGAAGGAGAACTTGAGGCTTCTTGCATTGTTTCAAAAATTTCATAGTTTTCCCTTATTTTGTTTGTAGAGTTTGGGACTTGCGTGCCCCTCTTTTTTATTCAAAACTTTGTAATTCTGATCGAAGTAATGATAAACTCCCATTTTATGTTTAAGATGGTTTAAATTTATCCAAAGTTTTAATGACTTTATTATTAAAATTTAGAAATTAATTTGTATTGGTCTTATTCAGATTCAAAGATGATTAAAGACAAAGAAAGTGGCCGGACTTCTTTAAAAGAAGCTGTCTACCTATCCAAAAAAGATGGAATCAGGCCATAACATACTTTAGGCTTAGTTTTCGCTCGGCTGTTGACACTCTCCTTTTATGATGCCCTAATTTCTGCCAAGGTCCCCCTTTCGGGTTTTCGGTCTTGTGGGCTACTATAACTTTTGCCTGAGTTACATTTTCGATTTTCGACTCAGCGAGCTTTTATTTTTATCTTATTTTTACCTTAGGGATAGTATTTTTTGAGCCGACCGAGATTAACTAGAGTGGAGAACACATTGCCATCCAAGTCCATAATAATGACTGCACCACCAATCATGATGGTTTTGATCAAAAACGGTCCGGACCAGTTTGGTTTGAACTTGCCTCTTCGGTCGAAGACGGGAGCTCTGATTTCTTTGAGAACCAAATCTCCTTCTCTGAGGTCTCGAGTCTTGACCTTCTTATTGAACGCCCGAGCTATCCTCCTTTTGTAACCTTGTACATGAAATAGTGCTTGCAGTCTTCTTTCATCAAACAAGTGCAACTCTTCTATCCGGTTCATCTGCCATTCTGCTTATGAGATATTGGCCTCGGTCACAACTCTTAGTGAAGGAATTTCCACCTTGATGGGAAGTACGGCTTCCATCCCATATACTAGAGAGTATGGCGTTGTCCTTGTTGAAGTTCGGATTGACGTTTGATATCCCCAGAGTGCAAATGGTAGATGTTCCGCCCAATTTTTATGTGAGTTGATTATCTTTTGCAGAATCTTCTTAATATTCTTGTTTGCTACTTTGACTGCTCCATTGGTCTGTGGTCGATATGGCGAGGACTTATGAGCCACTATCCAATATTCCTCAAAAAGATCCAGAACCTCTCCTTGGCAATGTGAGCCATTATCCAAGATAATTTCATGCAGTACCCCGTATCGGCAAATGATGTTTTGCTTAATAAACTTAGCGACATGGGAGGCCTTTAATACCGAGTAGGAAGCTGCTTTCACCCACTTTGTGAAATAATCAATGGCAACTAAGATAAACTCATGTCCATTGGATGCCTTTAGTGTTATTCTGCCAATCACATCGATACCCCATACTGAAAATGGCCATGGTGACGTCAAGTTGTACAGTTGAGACAGGGGAACGTGCATAAGGTCTGCGTGAATCTGGCACTTATGGCACCTCCGCACGAACTGTATACAATCTGTCTCCATTGTCATCCAAAAGTATCCTTGTCGTAGGATCTTCTTGGCTAACATATTACCACTCATGTGTGGCCCACAAACTCCAACGTGTATCTCTTTCATCAGCTCTTGGCCATCTTCAGTGTTTACACACAGCTTGTTGACCCCAGAATGTCCTCGTTTGTACAGCCTTCCATCACAAATGACAAACTGTTCAGATAGTCTTCGTATTTCCCTTTGTCCTTTTTGCTGGCAAACTTGGGTTATTCTCCTTTCTCTATGAAGTTCTGAATGTCAATGTACCATGGAAGTCCGTTAGTGCTTTCTTTAATAGCGACTGTTATCTCGTATGCCGGCTTTCTTTTTTTCTTTATTATCAGAGGTCTCATCCGCACTCTGAGTGGTATGTCAATCATGGATGCTAGGGTGGCCAGTGCATCGGCAAACTTATTCTGCAGTCTCAGTACATGGGTAAAGATTACTGATTCAAAGCACGGTATCAGCTTCTCCAACTCTTGATAATAGAGAATTAAGGTTAAGTCCCTGACCTTCCATTCTCCTTTTGCTTGTGAAACTACCAGTACTGAGTCTCCGATGACTTCCAGCTTCCTTGCCCCTAGCTCTAAGGCTGCCTCCAATCCCGCTAAATATGCTTCATACTCAGCCTGATTATTGGTGACTTCAAAATTGAGCTTTAGAGGTAGCAAAACGTGCGATTCATCGGGAGTGACAAGAAGGACTTTTATTCCATAGCCGTATTAATTGGACGCACCATCAGGAAACTGGAAACTGGAACTCTATATCTTCATCCCCTTCAACTGGTTGGTCGGCCAAAATTTTTGCTACAGCTCTGCCTTTTACTGACTTCCGAGTGACATATTAGAGATCAAACTCAGATAATAGTAGCAACCATCAAGCCAACCTTCCTGTTAGCGCCGGTTTTTTGAATAGGTACTTTTGCGGGTCCATCCGAGAGATGATGTTCACTGTGAAAGACAACATGTAGTGCCTTAGTTTCTGGGAAGCCCAAACCAAGGCCCAACATGTCTTCTCCAGTAGTGTGTACCGTATTTCTGACCTGATCATTTTCTTGCTTAAGTAGTAGACGAATTTTTCGATTCTGGTTTCTTCTTCTTGTGCAAGCATGTATCTCATAGCTGAATCAGTTACTGACAAATAGAGGATCAGTGGCCTGTCAGGTTCGGGAGGAGCTAAAATAGGAGGGTTTTGTAGGTACTGTCGCACAGCATTGAAGGCATCTTGGCATTTCTGATCCCATTCGAATTCGACCCCTTTTTTCAGCAGATGGAAGAACGGCTCGCAGGTAGTTGTCAGCTTTGCAATGAATCGGCTGATAAACTGTATCTTACCTAGAAAATCTATGACTTCTCGCTCGGTCCTCGGAGGAGGCATTTCTAAGATTTCTTTAATCTTTGAAGGGTCGACTTCGATGCCCCGTTGAGTGATCATAAATCCAAGCTTTTTTTCGGCAATGACTCCAAAGGCACATTTTTGTGGGTTGAGTCACATCTTGTACTTCCGAATCATTTCAAAGAACTTTTGCGGAGCTACGATGTGGCCCTCTCGATCCTTGGATTTGACTATCATATCATCTACGTACACGTCGACCTCCTTATGTATCATGTCATGCAGTAGAGTAGTGGCAGCCCCTTGATAGGTTGCCCTTGCATTCTTTAGACCGAATGGCATCACACGATAACAGTAGGTCCCCCAGGGTGTGGTGAACGTCGTCTTTTTTCTGTCCTCGGGATTCATTAAAATTTGATTGTATCCGGAGAAGCCATCCATGAATGACAGCAAGGCATGCCCCGCTGTGCTGACTACTAAGACGTCGATGTGTGGCAGTGAAAAGTCGTCCTTCGGGCTAGCCTTGTTGAGATCCCAAAAATCCACGTAGACTCGGATACGACCATCCTTCTTTAGTACTGGCACTATATTAACTACCCATTTCGGATACTCGATTAGTATTAGGAATTCAGCATTGATCTGTTTGGCAACCTCTTTTTGATCTTTAGAGCCTATTCTGGCCGGATCTTTCTTAACTTCTGTTTGACCGGCTTAGCATCAGGGTAGAAGAGGATATGGTGCTGGACAATGTCAGGATCAATTCTGGGCATATCCTCGTAAGACCATGCAAATACATCTTGAAATTCTTTAAATAAAGTTATTAGTTGTTCTTGTTCAACTGAGGATAAAGAAGAACTGATTTAAATATTTTGCGGGTTGATTTCATTACCCAAATTTATTGACAAAGTTTCTTCAATTATTGATTTGGCACGCATTTCTTTTTCTTTTTTTATTAAAAGTTTTATTTCTTCGAGGATATTCCCGTCGAATTCAAAATCGTTAGAAAGCGTATGAAATAAATTAAACAAAGCAGAGTAACCAAAAATCTTGTTCATTTTATTAAAAACAGAGGGGATTACAAACTTGATGGTAAAAGCATGGAGAGGAGCTCCAACAGATGTGCCCTTAACTACAGACTCCGACTCGATCCCGAACTCAAGATAGATAATGTTTACATCACCAGACTCGATGGTCCAATTCTCCACCTCTTTTGTAGTTGCGTCGACGATGAGCTTGGTACAGTCAGCTGGTGCGCTAAAACCCATCATGTAGCAGTCCTGATCAGTTATATGCAGCTGAGCCATTTCCTCGTTGAACAGTACTTCCAGGTACGTACCATCAAGCTTGTCAACCCAATCCTCTTCCTGAACCTTCTTTTCTTCCTTCTCTCTTTCCATTGTTTCTTCCTCTTCCGTATCAGACAGCTGGTGGCTGAAAAAAATCTCTAACCCCGGTAGCTTTTGATTGGTCTCTTCGTCAATCCATGGTTCTGAAAAGCCGCAGTATGGAAAATCTTCCCTTTCCTTGACGAAGTACCCATTGAGTGTCCCATAATAGCTGGCCTTTTGTCCCCTTCTAGGCCCTTCCAGATCTTCTTCCGTTGGCTCATACCCAAGACCAAAACAGTGCAAAGTCGGCAATACCTAAATGGATTCTGAGATTCCCTGCTGTTTACGTCCCAATCCCATGCCCGGGAAGAAGGACTTTTTCCTCATCATCATTAAAGCTCGTGGGTTGACATACCTTTCTTCTTCATTCATCAGCGTCTGAACAGCATGTACTTCATCAAACTGAAATCTACTGAGCAATACATCATCTTCACTATGTTGAACTTCTAGTAGAGTTGTGCCCTCTCCTCCTTTCGGGGGGTGAATACTGTCCTCTCCGTGGATGGTTAAAATCGCCTTATTCTTTATCAATTTTAGTTTTTGGTGAAGGGTAGATGGTACTGCCTGGACATTTGGATCATGCAACCATGCCCTGCCCAGCAGCAGATTGAAGGAGGCCAGCACATCTAGTACTTGAAACTCAACTGATGTTTCTAGTGGTCCCACTAAAATGGCAAATGATACCAGTCCTAGTACATCCCTTCTTGTATTGTCGTAGGCTCGCACCCCTTGATTATATGGAGTGAACTAGTGCGGCCTCATTCCTAAGCAAACGGCTGTTCTCAATGGGCAAACATTCAGGGCAGACCCATTATCAATGAGGGTAACTGGCACCCATTTTTCTAAGCACTTAACGGTGATATGAAGCGGCTTGTTGTGACTTTTTCCCTGAGCGGGCAAATCCTTATCAGAGAAAAAAATGGATTTTGGTTCAACTGCCGGCAGAAACAATCCAATCAATTGCTCAGGAGTGGCCTCTATCGGAACGCTGGCTTTATTCAAAACTTTCAGCACAGCTTGCCTGTGTTTATGCGAGGCCATCAGTAGCCCCCAAATGCTGATGTTGGCTTGCGTCTTTTTTATTGTCTCAATACAACATCATCCTCCTCCTCTTGCTTTCTCTCTTTTTCTTTTCCACTTGGCTGCCCTTCTCTAGCTGAGTTGGCTTAAAGTGTCGTCCACTTCTAGTTAGGTGTTTCACGCCATCTTCAAGATCCCATAATCCTAGCATCACATTATCAATCTGTCTTACTTCGTACAGAGGGCTTTCAAACGCCCACAAATCATTTAAGTCACTAATGGCTGTCCTTTCCTTTTTTTCCTCGTCATCTTCAATAGCCTAGGTGTTATCGATTTCTTCCCAAATGTCCTCTTCAATGAAATTCACTCGCTGTTCCTAAGCGGCCCAGAAATTAATCCACTCGGCCCCATCAGATTTTAACACAATCCTTACAAGCCAATAAGACCTCTTTTCATTGATGTACACTTCTTCCTCAAAAAGTTGGGGAAGAGTGATTCCATCAAGAACATGGCCAAACCCATAAGGTCAACTCGGGTAATCTAATGGCCAGTCATCTTCTTCGTTGCGCTCCTCCTCTTGTTGGTAGACTTGGATTAACAGTCGATACCATTCTCAAGCATCATCATTCCATTCTTTCATCCTGTTTCGACTGCCCCTAATCATCACGAACGAGCATGTTGTCCAATTTTTGGTTATTGAAACATGATGGGGTGGTAGGTACGCCGAATAGATGTGCTGACTCGAATCCTCCAATTCCCCCAAAGACATGTAATTTATCCCAGCCTGCTTGGCATGATTCGGCAGTGGGTTGGTAGTGACATTCAGTTTTGGGGTGACAGATGGTGGTGGGATCACCTTGTTATCAATGAAATTTTAGATCTCGTGCCGGAGTCTGAAACACTTGTCAGTTAGGTGCCTGTGGCCTTAGTGGAAGGCGCAGTATTGGGAAGCATTGAACCTTGGCGGTAGGGGATCAGGAACAGGCATAGGGTCCAATGGCTTGATGAGTTCCTTCTCGACGAGTTGATTCAGAGCGGTGGACAAAGAGATATTGAGAGGGGTAAAGACCCTTCTTGGCTTTTGTTGTCGTTGGCCATTGTCTGACTGCTGAAGGTTATTCATTGGATGGGTGGAAGAATTTAAAAGGTTCACCTCGTCCGAGCGAGTAACAGATTGATTTTGGTTGGTTATAGGGAAGGTCCTTCTTGGTGGTTTCTGGCTCGGCTCGACTTTTTCAATATTCCCAGACTGGATAGCATACTCTACCTGGACCTCGGCGTCAAATAATTGCTCGAATGTGGAGAGTGGGTGCATGATCAAGTAACTCTTCAACGGAGACTGCAGGTTCTTTATCACCATCCTTACTTGCTCATTTTCAGAAGGTTGGTTTGTCATCTTAGAGGCCTTACCCCTCCGTCGGGTCAAGAAGTCAACAAAAGATTCCTTGTTCTCCTGTCAGGTTGTTTCGAGCTCTCGGGTAGTTACATCCAGTTGGACATTGTAGCTATACTGGTTGATAAAAACTATTGCGATGTCTTCCTAAGTTCTTATTTTAGCTACATCAAGAGAGAGAAACCATTTCTGGGTTGCCCTAGAAAGAGATTGGTGAAAAAGCTGAGCCTTCAACTAGTTATCAATCCCAATTGGCGACAGGGTACCAACGTACATTCGATACATTCGAAGATGAATTCTGGGATCTCCGGTTCCGTCAAATTTTTTCATGTCGGACATTTTGAACTTTTTCAGCAATTTCGCATATGGGAACAGGCAGAGCCTCCCCCCACACATCGAGCATATATTCCTTAACTCCCTTACCTTTTATGAGGACCTTTTTCATCCTGTCGATCTTCTCAATCAGTGCAGATTCTTTAGATTGTGCAATGTTTTCCTCCTCAACTATCACCTGACGAGGGTTCCGTGGTGGTGGTGGGACAACTTCCGGTCCATTAGGGAATTGATTTTCATCCCAAAATTCCTCTCCATTCTCGTTCGTCTCATCTGGTTGTCCATCCGTAATAGGGATACGGGCTTGAATTGCCCGAATCTGTGCCTGATATTGCACTTGAGCCTGGATCTGCTGCTCTACAGCTCTCTGTATATCAGTAATTGCCCTCATTAGGGCTGCCAAATTCATCTCATTTTTTGCCATTCCAACTGACTCAGTCAGCAATTCAGATATCCTACAAAGTCTTCCTGACACTGATCTTTCCCAGACATGTGCTGACCGTACTTTTCTCGACCCAATAGTAATCCTGTAGAGAAACTACCTGAATCCCCAAAAGTAGAATAACTGGTATTAGACTTTTCCCAGGTGAATATTCTGACAACAGGTAGCCAATATCTCGGATTCCAAAAATAGCAAATCACAGATAAATAAACAATGCCCCTGTCGGGCTCATGCTAGCAGCGCAACAATAGGATGACCTGGGATGACAGCTAAGGAGAAGATTAACCGACTTCTAAAGGAAAGGTTTATCTAAACGGGCAGCACTCCGATGGAAAAAAATAGTTCTAACCCTCAAGAGACCGATTCGATCTAGAATTTTAAAGCATAACGATTGGAAAATACGATTGGAAAATACGATTGGAAAATAGCCTGATCTAAAATTCAAAAAACAAAATGGGCAGCATAATAGTGAGAAACTAGCTCACGCGGGTGTAACAAGGACCTACGTAAAATGAGCCTAAATAAAGTCGGGGCGTATGAAGCTAACAATCTGGGAAGAACCCAGAAGAGAGAGAATCTACCCCAAGGGCTTCGAAATAAAACACGGACATGACCCTGAGAAGAAGAATATGGCATGGAAACCAAACATGGAAAAAAAAATAAAGCCCGGGTAAAAACCTGAAGGACAAGCTAACCTAATAAAAAAAGGGGGGGGTAACAGAAAACCTGGGTCAAAAACCCGAAAAAGGGCTAGCCTAAACCGAACAAGCAAGCCTAACAATAGCAATTAAAACATACAATAAAAAAAATACATAATCCTACCAGGGTTAGTATCACCTAATGGAGAGTTCTAAGTTCACTATATGCAAAAGGCCGATTTTGGTCAATTAAAAATGGTACTTTCTGAATAGAGTCGGGCATATACCTCCCATGTGGAACATGGTTAAACAGTACGCCTGAACTCTTTTACTGCACCTATGATAGTGTACAGTCAGTAAGGGTTGCCCGTCTTCCTAATAATCCTCGAAACGGATTAACGCTCAGGGCATCAGGTCGACCAGGCAGGGGGGTTTGACGAACGATGCACATGCATGCGAAAATACAGATGAGAGATACATATTAAGAACAAATGATATTTTTAAGTCTAGCCCTCTTATTTGATTTTATAAACCAGTCCCTAGCATAGTCGCCAGAAAATACTATGGCGTTGGGATTTTGAGGTCATTTTGAAAAATGTTCAAAAATAATGAATTCAAAAAATGTTTAGAAAAATCTTTTAACACCTTGAAAACCAAAATTTGAAAATATCTTTTTGTTGAAAATAGTGTTGCCACTTAGTTTTCGAGAAAAACTAAGAAAAATAAAATCAGCTACTGATTTTTAAAACGTTAACCAGATAAAGAGGGTTCAGGAGTTAAGGTACGAATCGAAGAAGTTGTTAGGCACCCCGCTCATCCAACTGTAAGGTTGGCCTCTACTAATCATAATTGATTATTTAATAGAATTTTTCAAATGCATGCAAATAAAGAAAATAGAGGCAAAAAGAGAATATCCAAGATCAAATGTGAAAAATACATAATATATGTACATAACACTCCAAAATAAAGAAGTGTTAAAAGAAGAATCTTAAATCTTATGACATGCAATTTATATCTAAAGGATTCATGAAACACATATTTACATGCAATAATGTTGAAACAACCTAAACTAGTATGATTTGGTTAAAAGAAATAAAATATGCTAGAAATTGACAAAACTACTTAAATATGAATTTACTAGAAAAGAAAAAATTAAACTATCCTAAATATACTTTCAAGTAAATAAACTAAAACTTGTATATTATCGAATTTAACTAGGTTAACATTAACATGATGAATCAATAAAAAATATAAAATAAGAAATGCATAAAAGAGAAAAAAATGTTACATTAAAAGAAAGCTTATTTAATAAAGAAATTTAAAATAAGAGTTTTGTAACAAAAGAAAATTTAAAGATTTAAAAGAAAAGAAAAAGATTTGACGAGATATGAATGGTAGAAAATCCTATTAAGAAAAAGATCTAATTATTTACATAAAAGAAGAAAATAAGAAGAATAAAAGAACATTAAAAGATATCTTTACAATTTTGTACTTTTTGTTGTTAAAAAAAAGAAAAGAAAAGAAAAATATTATAAAAGACAAGTTAAGAAGATTTAGCTATTAACATTTTACATCTTAAAAGAGAATAAAGGAGAAGAAACTAGAAGAAATGAAAAGAATAAGAGAGTATTTAAAAAAAAAGAAAATTATGAACTACTTAAAGATGAAAATTAACTTAAAAATATTTTTGTGATTTTTGATTTTAGCAAAACAAAAGAAAAGGAAGATAAAAAAAAGATTATAGAAAAAGAAAATGAATTTTTATAAGAAAAATAAATACTACTATTACAAGAAAAGAAAATAAACTAGATTACTATTAAGAATAAATTAGAACAACTAAAAAAAATAAAATAAATGCTAAAAAATTAAACTAATGCTAATAAAAAAAATAAAATTAATATTATAAGAAAAGAAAAGAGAATGAAAATAAATGCTAGTAAAGACAATTAAACTAATACTAGAAAGATAAAATAAGTTAAAAATAACTATTTATCTTAATTGTGAAATGTAGTATTAATTACTACATTCACATAAATGTAGATGTATTATTACAACAATTAACAATATTATTAAGTTGTAATTGCCAAAATATGTTAGCATCATTTAATAAATACAAATAGAAATTACAATATGCCAAGTGTGAGTGTGAGAAAATTAACAATTAAAGAAATAAGAAAACAACTAAATTATATGAAGTAAACAAGATTAACTACATAAATAGAAAAGAACATACAAATTGAAATTGAATTTTAACCCGGTCGCTCCGAAAGAGAGGAATTGGAGTTAGAAAGACCGGGGATCTAAATGAAGTACCTGAATCATGGAATCCTCGAATTGGGGAATGTACTTCAATCATCGGGTGCTAATTCCAAGCTAAGACTTCAAATGTAGGTATTGGAGGTTTGGGACTCAGTATTTCGGCAGAATTTTAGCGTCGGGGCTCGGGATCGCTCGATATATCGGCAGAGTTTCTCTCACTCAAAATTCGTCCTGAAAACGTTCGCTGAGATACGGTATTTATAGAATTCTTCAATCAATGGGATGCTACCATGTTCTAAGGCATGTCAGGCCATTTGAAGTTAGCGGCCGCCATAATGTGAGTTGGCGGTCGCCACGTTGAACAAGGTTCCACAAGGTTCTATTGGCGGCCGCTATAATGTGAGTTGGCGGTCGCCACGTTGGAGTTGGCGGTGACCCCTTTTGGCTAGGGTTTTCACAAGGTTCTATTGGCGGTCGCCACAATGGAATTGGCGATCGCCACTTTTGGCAATGACTTGGGCAACAAGTTATTGATGGTTCAGTAAAATTTCATTGGTTTTGAATGTTTTTGATGACTTGGTTCAAATTTCGAGCTTGAAACACTTTCTAAGGATCGAACTGAAGCACTTGTTCCTCCTGTTTTCATCATCAGATCTGCCTAAGATTGGGTGGGGTCAAATTGGGGTGTCTACAATCCCCGAACGCGAATGGAAGCAAAACCACGCACAAAAAAGCAAAAAATAATAAACACTGAGGATTTACGTGGTTTGGTCCTCACCGGCCTATGTTCATGAACGAGAGAGAAAAATATTTTACTATGTCGAATGTAAAAGAGTACAGAACTCGTCTTTCTTCTCTCTGCCAGCTAACATAATCTTTTTCCCATGGCTCAATTAATATCTTATTTATAGACACACATGTAGAAATCTTAAAGAATTCTAATAAGCCCATATTACTGTAAACCCTATACATAAAGAATTCTAGTGGACTCATAATTTCACCCCAACTCAATTACATATAAATCGAAAAAATATAATAATTACAGGTCCAGTAGAATACAAGCTACATAACCCAACAAAATATATATACATGGATATATATATATGTAAGTTGTATATATTCTGTTTTATTAATAGAATATATATAGTGATTTATCCAGAATTTTTGGTGAACAATTTACATTCATCAATATGGTATTTAGATAATCTCATTTCGTGTAACATAGTTTATCATTTCACATAATATCAAATCTCATTATCAAATATAATTCGTTATAAATAATAGCATTTTTATTTTTTGTATTAAAATTATCATAATCTTATTTTCTGTAATAAAATTATCATATTCTTATTTTCTCATTTTTTGTAATAAAATTCTCAAGACGAATAGCAGTGTTATCATTTTCAGCAACAACTATTCTCATAACGAATAATAGTGTTTTATTTTCTGTAACAACCATTCTCATTCGTATATAAAACAAATAGTTAGAACACAAAAAATGGAGGCATCTAATAGTTACATTTTAACTTTTCACAACAAGTCCAAAACAATCAAGTAAGAAAACCCAAAAAATTATATAGAGTTATTTTTAGTTGAAGATAGTATACCATATCAAACTATTAATTATGGAATATAATTATCATAAATAGTAAATCAATTAGACTAGTATTTATATATCTGGCCAAATGATTGGAATTAAAAATATTAAAAAAAATTCACTATTTCATGGAATTGCAGGATCTGTATATTACTAATGGATTTTTTAACCATGACTTCAAGTATACCAATAATCTTTTGAAAAGGGGTCAATATATGCTTCAGTGCAAACCTTCAAAAACACCCTGTTGTTCCAACCTCAAACTTTGTAAAGATCAAGGGCAACCAATGCTTGATTGTGACGACTCAAAAATTCCTTAAAAGATTTAAAAATGGAAAAATAATTTATTATTATTATTATTTGAAAAATTAATAAAGTAATTACTAAGACATAATTAATTTAGACGAGAGAAAGTGTCCATTTGTAATTGAAAATTGTTATGGCATGAGCTGTTATGAGTAAATGACTTCTAATCTTAAATTATTAATAAAATAAATTATAACATAAGGTAGGGAAAAGGAATAAGCACATAAGTTGAATTTTCTATTTATGAAATAAATAATAAGTAGAGATTATCCTAAAGTCGAAAATAATCCATTATTTTGTTAACCACTAGATAAAGAAAAAATGTGTTTTGGGTAAAGGATGATTAGAAAACTTTAATGCAAGCACTATAAATGTTATCCTTCTATACATATAGATATATGTATATCCATGTGCAAGATTAATAAGGGTTCCCTCTCTATAATAATTATGCATAAAATACTTGTACTTATAGTATGAAAGAGTTGCACCTTGAATGTCTCTATGGAAAAATTATATAACTTTTAGCAGAATAATGTATCTTGAAAATGAATAATGGTAAATTTAATAACTTCAAATAAAAATATTTTAAGTAGTTAGTAGTTAATACAATGTAATGCACAGTTATAATTCTACTACATCATTTTTATGTCTCTTTTTAAAATTGATGAAATCTCGGCTATAATTAATTTGATTTTTGTTTACACTAATGTCTACACGAGTAGAAATATGTATTCAAAAGATGACATTAAATATATGAATACAATAAATATATTTATGTAGAAACTGATTAATAAATATTGTATTGGGCTTTGGACCTTTGAATAATAGGATTAATTTTTGGACAAACAATTGTTTGGGAAAATTTTATTTATTAATTTAATAATCAAATATTAGTTATTCAAGAAGTCACTCTATTTTCATAACCTTCCTTCAAACAAAAGTTGTACTTTGAAATATGACATATATCTCTAACTTAATTAATTTAATTCAATTTCTTTTCTTTTTTTTAATTTTTTTCCCTTTAGTTGGAGCCTAACCACATAAATCTATGGAACTCAACTAGATTAATTTAAGCAACTTGATCATAACTAGATAAACTCTGGAGGCATGAGGAGATGACACGTGTTTGACTAAATAATTAAATTTTAGCTAAAATTTTAATTAATTTATAAATAGAAAATTTATTCTCCACCGTTGGATCAAAAGTACACGGTGTGTTATTTACACCACAATTACTCTCGGTAAATTAAATTCATATAAGTAAAGATGAGTTATGAGATTCAATCCCAACCCTTGGATCATGTGAACTAAATATCTTGAATTTTGGAATTTGCTTAATAAATTGAAAATGCAAGAATCAATCTTAGCCCTTGCATTTGAAAGGTACAATGTGTTATTTAATTTAATTAGGGTCAATCTTGCATTATTTTATTTATTTATTTAAATTAAAAATATAACACTCAATCTTAGCTATTGAATCAATGTACTTATTTTAGTTTCATTAAATAAATTAGAAGTGTGAGAATTAATCGTAATCCTTGATTTTGGGAGGTACTATATGCTGTCAAGCCCTCATTTAATCTTGCATTTCATAAAATTCTACATAAAATTCTATATCCATAGAAGGGAGAGGAGGTGGCATTTGTGATTCTTACTTTTAGGCTATATTTGTTTTGAGGAACTCAAGATTAGAATTGAATTAATAATCATTTGTAGAAGTTCTATCCCATGTTTGAATATAAAAAAGAGAGAGGCAGACAAACAATCATAGACGGATTGACAATCTCACAAATAAGAGATAACTCAATCCCATAGAGGGGTGAAACACATTATCCAAGAATTTAAAGGCAAAACTCTAAAACAATGAAATAACCGTTATATCTTTGAATATAAATATTTTCAACAACTGATTTAATTTTTTAAAAATATTTTAAAGGCTAGGTCTATGTGGTATGGGGTCACGGGGTCTGGGGGCCTCTTGGGTCTCGAGATCTTTGTGGTCTGGGAACTGGGGGTCTTGGGGTTCCAAGGGTCTCGAGATCCCAGGGTTCGGTGATTTGGGATCCTGGGGTCCCAGGGTTCGGGGGATGTAGGAGTTTGGGGGTCCTAGGGTCTCGGGTCCAAGGGGTCTAGGCTCCCAGGGTTTGGGGTCTTGGGGGTTCGAAAGTCCCAAGGGTCCTTGGCGTCTGGGATTCCTAGCCAGGGTTTGGGGTCTTGGGGGTTCGAAAGTCCCAAGGGTCCTTGGCGTCTGGGATTCCTAGGGGTCTCGGGGGTCCGAGACTATGAAGTTCTGGGGTCTAGAGGTTTGGTGCTCTTGGGGTCCCAGAGATTTGAGGTCTTAGGGGTTTGAGGGTCTAAGGTCACGAAAATCTAAGGTATCGGGGGTTTCGGGGGTTCGGACATCATGTTTGGCCTTTGATTTTGGCTAGTTGGGATTTAACTAAGTTGAACTCTTATGATCATTTTCAATAGAAAAGATTTTGATTAAGGTTAGGCATTATTGTCATTTATGTATAAAATTTATTTTTTAATTTTTAATAACCCATGAAATAATCAAACATGAAAATGGATTTTTAAAAAAAAAGGGATTAAGAATGTATTGGATACACTATCCTAGGATTATTAGTAAAGAGATGCTAAATACTTCCTAATCATTTTTTTCAAAACAAACATGACCTTAGAAACTTGGACAAGACACAGGAGACCTTGGAGATCTTCCTGGAAGGGTTTTGTTGAGATCAAAAGGCTTACTTGAAGGCTTTCTCCAACTTTCTCTACAATTCCGTTTCTTTCTTAATCTTGAGGTAGGAAATTTCTAACTTAAATGTTCTACGGGTATTTTAAGTTGTGTACCTTGTTAAGATCATTAAAAATTTAGTTCTTGCTTACTACTATGTTCTTGACAACTCTCTTGATCTTCCTTACATATCTTTGCATAGATAATTATGAGAAAAAACTTAAGAAAAAGTGTACTTGAGGAAGTTTAAAAATTTATTTTTTAAATATAAAATAATTTAAAAAAAAGTATTTTGATCATGATAATGGTTATAGTTTGGAATAGCCTTGATGAATAAGGATTGAGTACGAGTTATCCATTTGTGAATACCCATAAACTTGCGCAATGGTGGTCTAGGTTAGTAGCCTAAATAATTGATCTTGTTGATGAATCTATGTTTGTAGCATCCTACAAAACTAATGTTAATTTTAATGAATGTGAAAATAAAAGTGAAATTGTTGATCATAGACTTAATAGTTTTGAAGATATGATTTCATGAAAAAGTATAAAGTGTATTTTGGATGAATCTCTTTATGTGACATGATATAAAGTGTATACGCATTATTTTTGTTAGAATTTCTCTACAAAATTTGCTAACTCTATGTGGGATAAATGTTGTAGGTTGGCCATAGAATTAGCAATGGAGTTGCTTTTGAAGGTTTAGCAATGAGGCTGCTTGTTGTATTCATGCTCATTTATTTTTATAACATTTTAAAGTTTATGTTTTAAAGTTCTACTTATTTGGGTAATGTAATATGGAGATCGATGGTACAATATGTTCCTTTTAAACATATGTTCATGATGTTTTGAATATGAGAATGCATGTTTTTATCATTTATTGCATATTTAGTGAATGGAGAAAAAAGTGAAACTTTGAGAAAAGTAAAATATTTTCTAATTCGTAAGATCTGTCCTCAACTTTAAATATTTTTCTTGAGAGATCAACTTAACTAAATGGAGTGTTCCTTGAGGCTGTTCTGTTTACTTTTCTATGATCTACTTCCATGAATTTTTGCAAAGGTTCAAAATAAGTTCTGATTGATCAAACATAGTTTTAAGCCCAAGGGGTTGAATCTGTCCCAAATTTCATAGTAGTCCAAGTCGGAGCACTGCGGTTTTTACCATGTTCATTACAAATTTCTAATTTTTACAAAGCAACTTGATCTGAAAGTTGCAAAAATTTAACTACTAGTTTCAAGTCGTTTGGACACAATGAATTTATTATAAATTTCTATCAAAAGATGTTAAATTTGCGATAGTTTGCAAAAAAAAATGAAAAATTGTTTTGTTTGGTCCACATTCGGGTTTTGAAGTCTTGACCATATGAAATATGAAAGTAAACACAACGAGATTTCCATAAAATTAAAATTTTCTTAAAACAAATTTCAAATGAATTTAATATAATTTTTTAAAAGTTTAGGTGACTGCGCAGAATTTTCTAAGGAGAATGATTCCTCAATCAAAAAGCTCTTTTAACCAATCTTTAACTTTATAAAATATATCAAGGGAACAATATTTTTAGCCTATTTAAACATTTTTCTCATATAATATTTTTTCATAAAATCTCTTAACACTTGCTTTTAATAAATTACTCATAGGGATAAAAGTGGAATGTTACACTGATCCCACTACTTATAGAACTTAGTGGGTGCTCTCCAATATCTTACATTTACCAGGCCTGACATTGCATTCTCAGTTAACCATGTTTTTCAATTTATGGTTAATCCTATTGCTCTACACTTTGTTGCTGTCAAGTGAATATTAACATATCTTAAAGGTATTATTGGTCATGGAGTTCAGTTTGGCATAGGCTCTCTCACTCTTTCAGCATACTATGATGTAGATTGGGAAGGGAATATCCTAATGATGGGAGGTCCCACCTCTGGTTTGTTAATATTTTTTGGTCCCAATCCTCTCACATGGAGTGCAAAGAAACAAACAACTGCATTCATGACCCCCACTGAGGTAGAGAATGATTCCTTCGTTTTAATGTGAAATATATTTTTTTAAAAATATTTTTGTTAAAAAAGTATTTTTTGGTTATTATTTTCAGTGTTTGGTTGATACATGAAGAATATTCTCAAAATAAAATTTTTTATTGTTGGATTGAAACAAGATATTTTTCATAACAAAATTATAAAAAATAGTTAAATTTGGTCCGATGCCTCCTGAAGGTTCGTTACAGTTTGGGATAACTTTTCATATAATTTTTTTGCGACTTCTTTTTGTCTTTTTGTCTTTTTTGATTTTTATTTTTTTAATTTTTTGGTCAAAATTTTTTACATTTTGATTCATCATTATAAAATAAATCTAAAAGTATATGCCATTTTGTCTATAATTGAAAAAAGTTCACCAATGGCACAAAAATTTAAAAAGCCTTTTGTTACATGAGTTTTTTTTTCAAAATTTTTAGTCATTTATTTTTACTTTTATAGTTTCTCGTAATGAGAAAAGTTTAAAAAATATCATTATTTGAATTAACGTAAAAAAATTCATTAAAGACAAAAAAATACTTTAAAAGGTTATAAAGTAGTCTTTTAAGGCTTTTTTCCGTCTTATATGAAATTTGTTTTTAAATTTTTTGGTCATTGTTTTTAATTTTTTAATTTCTCGTCACGAGAAAAATCTAAAATGTACTATTATTTGAACTAACATAAAAAAAATTTCATCAAAGACAAAAATAAAAAAATCATATAAAAAAGCCTTAAAAAGTTATCTCAAAAAGTAGTCACCATTGCTGCTGACTTATGTATCTTTATTTTAGGAATCAACAAAAAAAATTTACAAATTTAAAAAGAATCAAACTCAAGATACGTTTCTTAAAAAACAAAAAATAAAAAACAACTTACCAATTTATTTAAAGAAAAATAATTTAATCTTATAATGTAAAATATTTTACTTAAAAAAATTATTTTACTTACGTTTTTTAACCAAATAGCAAAAAATAAGTAAAATATTTATTAAAAAATATTTACAAAGGATGAGGTGTTGATTATCTTTTAGAAGTTGGGTCCATATTATATATATTGTTTTGATTATGATGTCATTAACTAAAATAAAATATTTACAAAGGATGAGATGTTGATTATCTTTTAGAAGTTGGGTCCATGTTATATATATATATTTTGATTATGATATCATTTTACTTTTTGGTTGTAATTAATCTCCTATGAGATGTTTGGTCTTAAGGCCAATGTTTTGTATGATGGAAAGGCTATTTGAAGGTATGATAGTATCTTAGTTAGTGAGATTCTCTGAATTTGGGGACGTGGCAGATTGGTATCAAAACGTTAGTTTCGAATACTTTTGACCCGTGGAAAGTGGCTACGTCACAGGGAGAAGTTTAGTCTTATGTGTTTGAGATGTGTATGCTCGTATGCCTTGGTGAAGGGCCTTAAATTTCAACACCTTAGATCATGAGATTTAGGTGTTGTGTTGCATGCTTGTAGTATATGTGCATGGCAGTTGCTATGGCTTGAGTGGGTTAACATATTATATGTTAAATGTTTAGTATATACATATACTAGTTGGATAACAAATATGTTATGTGTTTATTTATGTATGAAGTTAGATTCTAGATATATTATGTCAGAACTTGGTAACCTATATGGAGATCCAATTGGAAACGCATCTGATCAATGTTGTTTTTGAGGGGAGGTCTATAGAAGTTCATCAAGGCGAGTAATATCTCTTAGGAATGCGACTCAGTATTTGTTGATTGCCATTGATTTATCCACGTGTGTTAAGTGTCGATTGTTGTTGTGCTTGATAGAACTTGTTTATATGATAAGTTTGAGTTGCATACTTGGGAGGGGGTATTGACAAGAACATAGTGGGTGGGGGCGTAGTAATTATCGACCGAAACGTTATAAACATGTGTGCCTAATTGATTTTTGGAGTATCCCTTACCCTGTGGGGTGTTTCTGGCAGTCGCTGTGATGTCCTGTTGCTTTGAGAGTAAGTTACGCTATGAAAATTCGGGAGGTTCTCGGTGATTATTGAGGGAGTTCTAGTTTTGTAATGTGTGTATTAATCAGGAGTTATGGTTTAGGTGCGTGATGATTGTAGCTTCTTCAAGGACTTCATGGGAGTAAGTGAGAGGTTATTCTAATCGTTGTCCTTGTGGTTACAAGTAATTTAGTATACACGAGTGGGGAAAGAGTTTGAGGATTAAGTGTGGCGAGTGGTGCATGTGTCATGATGCATTCAGTGGTGTTTGGAACGGTGAAGTACGGTGATATCTAGAATATAGAAGTGTATGTTGGAGGTAAAACTACTAAGATCATTATTTTTATAAATAATTTTTAATAAAAATAACTGGACAGGAAATCGCCGAAATGGGCTCCAGCTAAAACTTTTGATGTCGAACGATTAAAATAAAAATTCGTGCCACCATAGTTAATTTAGATGAATACCTTTTCGGTCTATTCTCCAATTATGATTTTTGATTTCGAGTTGAAGTTCCTATCAAACCTTTTACTGTATTCGCTTATGCAATTTCCGAACATAGTGTGGGCTACGATCATTTGAGAACTCGTACCGACAGAACCTAGTTAGCTTTAGTTTTGAAGACAAGTTATGAATATGGTTCAACCTACTCGCATATTTATAGGGCTACAGTATGGACCTGCGGATTAATTATGACAAAGACTTCTAGTGTTACCCAGATACGTATTCAGTGGTATTCGCAATTAAGCAATCCTTTCAGCGGTATCTGTAATTATGAAAACTTTGCAGCGGTTTCTGCAATTTTTATAAATCACTAAATTACAGTTCACACCATTAAAAAATTATAATTGTACTCTAAGCCATAATCTCAAGACCATATTGCATGGAGCTCCTGTTATTAAATGCTTTACTCATCTCCACGTTAAAATTTTTGATACCCGCTAATTAAATTTAATTATTAATAATTTAATTTAATCGGCATCTTAAAATTTTTTAAGTCCTTTCGCTTAACTTATCTGATCGCTGGATAATCAAATCCACCTGCAGGGTTTGGCCCGGTCAAAACTTATAAGCTTCCTTAAGAGGTATCGTCAATCTCGATAATTCGAGATGTGAATTCCGTCAATAATTAATATTCACCATATAAATAATACCGCTATCCAACTCACTGGGAATATAGATCCATATAAGATTGTACCCTCTAATGAATCAAAATAACGAATATTAAATATACGCAAATCAACAATTATTTCAGGATTAAGAGTATAAGCACTCTCACAATAATCTTGAGGTATGAGTTAATTTATATAGTCAGTATAAAATTAATTACCAAAATGTGTCATGTTCAATACACACAAAATGTACTAGTACAGAGAGTCAGAGTAATAGATGACACTATTATTTGTTCTCTGTAACTAAGACAGGCCTATTAAAACTCTGTGCTATAGTCGTACCGATGGTATGTCCATTTTTCTCTAAACTGTAAACAAAACTTATATTTTGCAAGAACTTAAAATATGATCTTTTGTGTGCAAGCTGTACTCTACACTTAAAGAAATGATATTGTATACATTGCTCATTAAGATTCTCATAAAATAAAAAAATAATTTTATTAAAATAAAAATAAATACTAAAAATATGATTTTTTGTATACAACTCTAACAGTGTAATGTTTGGTGAACAAAGAATTTCATGATTGCCTTAATATGTGATTGTACTAAGAAAAAGTTAGTACTTGACCTCTTAATTCCTCTGGAGAGAGTTAGCTAGTTTTGAGCTGTTTCACCCCTTTTAGTGGGAACGTCGAGATCTTCTGATTGATTCTTAATTTGGCGGTTTTGTTGTGCCTTGTGGATCGATGCCACCTTGGTCGTGAGAGTTCAAGATCTAACCTCTTGGTGACTATTTGTTTGCTTTACCCTGTTGGTGTGGGTGCTTGAGATGTGTACTTGAGTTTGATAAGTTTTTCATGAAAGCCCTTTGAGGAAAGAAGTTAGTGTCGAAGCGCAAAACTTGTGTCCATAGCGATGGATGGAAGGTTGTTCAGTTGTGTGACTTAACACGAATATGGATGAAATTTTGTGTAGAGTACCCATGAGGGTGTCATTCATTTTCTGAATGTCGAATAGTTCTTCCCGAATCAACTTATTTACCTAGATTGGAGTGCAAAAATCTCATTGTGTAGGGAATTAGTCCTTTTGTAAAATGCTTAAGGTCTATTTTTGAGAAGTCTAAGAGAGGTTATTACCCCGTTAGTCTCGATGAGATGAATAATAACTTTGGTTGTGTCATTGGCATAAGTACGTTGAAGGATTAAGTGATTGAGTGTTGCTGCAATAGGCATACATTTGGTGGTGATGTGATATAGGGCTTTGTAATCATCATTTTATTGTGAGGACTTGCGAGGTCTTAATTTGGCATAAGGTGAGACGTATGTGATTCCCCGTGAACAGTGTCAAGATTTAACATCGTGTGTTTTGGCTTGCAGAAGTAATCCTATGATGGTGTATCAAGAGGAAGCTTTAATTAATGTGGGCAAGAGTAGAGTATCTTTGAGACCGATTTTGGTTGTAGTTTGGTCTTATGCTAGGTGATTGATCACTTTGGATTGGACACATTCGATGTAGGGTATGACTCAGTAGTAGGTAGCGTGGATGGAACCTTGGTTCAGTGACGTTTAGATAACCTTAGGGTTGGTGAGATCTTTCTCGCAGAGATAGTCAGTATATGTTGGATTCTCGAAAACGTGTTTGGGCGATGGTATCTTATTCTTGGTTACGGTGGTGTAGTGGTATCTTTATCATTGAAAGACCCTTCGGTGTCTTTGTTTTGAGATCGCTGATGATATATGGAAAGAATGTTAATTCGAGGACACATGTTGAATTTTAGGGATGAAATTCCTTTTAGGGAGAAGAGTTGTGAGATCCGGTTCCTTTTTAATTTAATAAATAATATGATGTGTATTAATTAACTTTGATTAATTATAAATTAATAACCATATGTAGATTATCATATGGGAAGTGGCCAGTGGATCCCATAACTCTCGTTTAAGTTTTGAGTAGATCTGTCGGCGTGTGTGGAGACCTGTGAATTTTAAATCGGGGATAATTTTAAAATTTTGATAATTTTTTAGAGTTTAATTTTGAGTTAATGTGAATTTAAAAACATTAATTTTAATATTATCGATGCGTGTATGTGAATTAAAAATACATCATAGAATAAAATTTTAGAATTTGAAGCAAGTGAGTAGGGAGTGGGCCCCATCACCCATGTCTTGCTTGGGAAGACACCCCCCTTTTTCCTCTCTCTCACGTATCTCCCATCTCTCATTCTCTCCCACCCTCTCAAGCTTTATCCATGGAAGGCTTGAAACAAACCTTGCATTCTCTCATTATTTTTGTTGCTTTCAGCATGGATTTTGGTATCCCATCTCTCATTCTCTCCCACCCTCTCAAGCTTTATCCATGGAAGGATTGAAACAAACCTAACATTCTCTCATTATTTTTGTTGCTTTCGGCTTGGATTTTGGTCTCCCATCTCTCATTCTCTCCCACCCTCTCAAGCTTTATCCATATTTTTGTTGCTTTCGGCTTGGATTTTGGTCTCTCATCTCTCATTCTCTCCCACCCTCTCAACTTTATCCATGGAAGGCTCGAAACAAACCTAGCATTCTCACATTATTTTTGTTTCTTTCGGCTTGGATTTTGGTCTCCCATCTCTCATTCTCTTCCACCCTCTCAAGCTTTATCCATGGAAGGCTTGAAACAAACCTAGCATTCTCTCATTATTTTTGTTGCTTTTGGCTTGGATTTTGGTGTTGTCTTAGAGACGGATACTCGATCTATTCGACGAAGGCAACGTTTAAAACCAAGTAAAATTTGGATTTAGCGAGTTTGGGTTCTCCTACAGATGTCGGGTTCGGTTAAAGCTTTGAAATTTTAACCCAAAAGATAGGATTTCGATGAATTTTGAATAAATTGCTTAGATATGTGATTAATTTCTCTTACTTATGAAAAATGGGATGAAACCCCTTTTTATTTTCAAAAACCCTAGATCTATGGAACTTGAAAGTGGTATTTGAATGGAGTTAGGTGATATTTTAAAAAATCATATGAGTTACGAGAAGTGAAGTGTTGATTTATGTTGAATCTTAATTAAATTTTGAAAACCTTAGTTATAGAAAGAAATATGTGATTTGGGTTTGATGTGTAATTGAGTCAGAATGAGAAATTAAATGTTTAATTGAGTTAATTACAGTGGTACATATTGTTATGTATTGAGTTCTTATGAAAATTGAAGATCATGACTTTATTTGGGACGAGTTCAATGAATTATGGGTTTGGGTGTATATATTAGGAGTGCGATGGGTAATTGATTTTAGAAAATTCTTATACTTGAAGGTTTTGGGTTTCTTTTTAATCAAATCCTATGTTTTTTCAAGATTCTAATACCTCCTCTTTGCATGAAAATGGGTTTGGTTGGGTGTTGGCTTCAAAATCTAGCAAAAAAAGTTAATTTTGGCACAGCATAGCTGGAAGGACCGCTCGAGCGGTCCTTAATTGGTCTCGACTTCTTGCTGCAGGCCAGATCGCTTGATGGACCGCTCAAGCGGTCTATAGAGCGGTTTTTTTCACTAGTTAAAAATATTTTCTTTAAATCGGTGTATCTTCACCATTCGAATTTCAAATTGGGTTATTCTTATGCTCAAATTGACGTTCCGAAAGTCTTCTTTACAATGGTTCTAACCTCATATCAAAATTAATTTTATAAAAATTGTTTTGACCAAAATAGTGAGAGTATGCATGTACTCCTTAACCGTTTTTCACATATTTTGATCGAAATTCATGGAAAACATTATTTTTATTAACGTCGACCATCTTTTCTTAGATTCATCACCCTTTGGGCTATGTATATGAAGTAATACTCGTGAACCTCATGGTGTTGGGCATTTGGACCCCGGGATGTGACCGGGATAACGTCGTTTGACCTTAATCGTCGGTGATCATTCTTTTCTTTTAAATCTTTCTCTACCATTTGTCTCTTAGGATATCGTGTCTCAATTTTTGAGGCATGACAGTGTGAGATGGTGATAGTCTGGAGTAATTTGAATTTTTAGTTATAAAGAATGAGTTGAAAGTTTGTGGCTCGTTTGAAGTCTTGTTTGGGTATGAAAATTGGTTTGGTAGGAATTTATGTGATGAGGAGTTTTGCTTGAAATCTCATTTGTTTTCGATATGAGAGATTAAACCCATGTTTGGAACTAAATTGGGACTCCACATTGAATTCGAATTCAACTTGAGTATGGGTATTGGATTAAATCCTTGAAAAGTGTTATCCTTTTAAATAATTGAAAATTTTATAGTTAAATTAGAATTCTCTGTACAAAATCATGTTAAGCATGACATTTATGAAAATTTTCATAGTTTGTTGTGATTTGAATGAATTGCCATGTAGTGAATATATGAGATATTTAAGGTGAAGACCAAAGTGAGGGTCGGGGAACCAATGTTAAGGTTAATTATTATGATAATCGAATTGTTGATCATGTAGCTCATACATGAGGTGTTTAGGTAAAAACCATAGTAATGGTTGAGGGACCGAAATTATTGATAATATGTTGTAATTATATATTGAGATGGTTATAGAATTAATTTGAGCTTCCATTGCTCCATGGTGAAAGACCAAAAACTTGCGCAATATGTGTGCCCATTTCTCTCGACTTAATTCCCAAAAACGTGGTATAGGTGCCCGGTTCCTTCGGATGGTGTTCCTAAAAACGTGGTATAGGTTCCCTGTTCCTTTGAATGGTGCTCTCGAAAAGGTGGCAATGCATGTGATAATAGGCGTTGTGCCTATGTGTTGTTATTTGTTAATGGTTGTGTTGGTAAATTGTGAGAAAGATGTATGGGTTATTGTGAAAATAATATCAAATTAAATTGTTGATGAATGGGCTTGATTAGGATCCACTAGTTGTTGAATAATTGGCCGAGTATGGGAAGCGTGTATGTAAACGTATGAATTATATGTATATATTACCTCATGTTGAATAATGTGTTTTGAATTAGTACAAATAAGTGTGTACTTATCGAGTGATTAGCCTATGTGTCATTTTGAGTGGTATCATGGGGTTTGATAAGTTCGAAAAGTGAGAATTGTGAAGGTGTAGGTTGTAGAACTTGTGGTGGATCGAAAAAAAAGGCTGAACGTTTGTTTGGATTGTGTACAAATCATGAGAAAGTGTATTTTTTGGAGCTTCAATAGTTTAGTTGGAAAAATTTTCTATATCTTGTATTCATGGTTTAAAATTTTTCTTTTTAGATATTATATTTTTATTCCTATGTAGTCGTATCCTATTGAGCTTCGGCTCACGGGATTTGTTTTACACCCGTTTATGGTACTGAATGTAACTTGATGGTTTAATGGCAAGGGACGAGGTGCTGATTAACTTTTAGAAGTTGGGTTCATGTTATATATATTGTTTTGATTATGATGAAATTTTACTTTTGGGTTGTAATTAATCTCTTATGAGATGTATGGTCTTAAGGCCAATGTCTTGTGTGATGGAAAGGCTATTTAAAGGTATGATAATATCTTAGTTAGTGAGATTCTCTGAATTTGGGGGCGTGACAGTTTTTGCTGTCGAAAAATATGGAGAATCGTCGTCTTCTCCAGCGAGGATGCTAAAATATCTTAGGGTTTGTGTTTGGAGCCTATCAAAACATAAGGGTATATATTTCTTGCTTGATATGCACCGCGATTTACCCCATTTCAAATTCATAGCGGTTTCATTCTCAGTATTTTTGGCACACTGAGTTAAAATTCTCGAAGGCACGAAAACATAATATTAAGAACATTTTCACTAGTTAATTATTGTATGGGATTGAATTTGTGAAAAAAAAAAGCTACGGGACTAGAACTCTATTATCAATTGTAATAGGACCTCTATTAAAATTACTCAACATTATAACATTAATGAATCTTGGGTATATTTGATTGACTGGATTAGACATAGAATTGAATTATATATCCCATGGGATTATATTTTCCTTATTTGAACTCAACAAGTGGTGGGAGGATTATGCATCCATTGGATTACTAATACCACAAAATGTGAGAAATGCAATGCTTAAGAGAATATAATATTAATAATCCATTCATAACTAGTCCTATAGGACTATTTATCATGTGGGATTATTTATTTTCCTCATTATTAATTTGGTCAATCAAACATGGCCCTTATATTTTGTAGATTATATTATATTTTGTGTAAATTGTTAGGAATTAGAAAACTATTACTAATCTCGCCCACGATCAACACAAGAATGTACAAACTATGGAATAATAAACAAAGAAGGGAGAAAGAGTGAATCACACGATCACACACAAGGTTTACGTGGTTCACCAAGTTGCGCCTACGTTCACGGGATCACACACTTCCACTAAATTGTCGAAAGTTATAGGAGGAAAAAGTTATTAGGAGAGAAAACTCAAGAAACAACAAAAGAATAACAACATAACAGCGGATGCTGCAACCCTAGAAGCTATAACAGTACTTTTCTCACTCATACCGATTGATCAGTCTTCTGATCTGTTTAAAGACCGATCGATCGGTCAAAACTGATTCTTGGTTTCTCTACAGTCTGCACAAAGTAACTACGAGTTGCTCCTAACTGATCAATCGGTCTAAAGATTGATCGAGCGGTCCTTCCCTCATGAGGGATTTTTTTCATTTTTTGGCAATCTCCCACTTGAAGTAAATTCATCCAAACCTTGTGATATCTCAACAAATGCACTAACGCCTTGAAACTATCAACGTAACTAATCAAACCTGTGTGATCTAATCTTTCGTCTTCTAACCCAGAAGACCAATTAAAGCTGAGCACAACTTCAGTTTGTTAATGTTGATCCCTTTAGCCAGCACGTCGGCTGGATTCTTTGCTCCACTGATCTTCTCAAGAATCAATTGTCTACAGTTAAGCAATGAGTGAATCAAATGATACCTCAGCTGTATGTGCTTCGTCCTAGAGTGGAATGCCGGGTTTTCAGCAAGAAAAATGGCACTCTGACTGTTACAGAAAAGTGAACCTCTGCCAATTTTCTTACCTAACCCTTCCATGAGAACCTGTAACTATACCATCTCCTTTTCGACCTTTATCACAACAACATACTCTGCTTCTGTGGTAAAAAGTGCCACGATATTTGGCAGCTTTAAGGCCTAACTCACTACTGTACCAGTAAGAGTGTAGATAAACCCGATGGTGCTCTTTCTACTATTAATGTCGTTGACTAAGTCAGCATCTACATAGCCCTACAGCTCCAGCCCTATCCTCATGAAACTCAAGGACGTGTTTGTAGTACCCTTCAAATACCTCAGAATCCACTTTACAACATCTTAATGCCACTTTTCTGGATTATTCATGTATCTACTGACCACTCCTACTACATGTGCGATATTTGGTCTGGTGCAGACCAAAGCATTTATCAGGCAACCTATAGCCGATGCATAGGGAACCTTTCTGATGTGCTCCTACTCTGTCTTAGGAGACTGATCCTTAGTTAGCCTGAAGTGGCTAGTTAAAGGCGTACTTACAGTTTTTGCGCCGTCCATGTTGAACCTATTCAGTATCTTCTTCACACACTCTTCCTGTGAGAGTCTCAGTGTCCCTGTAGCTCCATCTCTAATGATTCTCATTCTAAGGATTTGCTTAGCAACTCCCAAATCTTTCATGAAAAACTGCTTTGACAACTGCTTCTTTAACTTATTGATCTCCTCGATGCACAGCCCAGTAATGAGCATATCATCCATGTACAACAATAGAATGATATATGAATTTTCAAAGCTCTTGACGTAACAACAATCATCTACCTCAAACCTAGTGAACCTAGTACTCTATATGAAGCTGCCAAACTTTTTGTATGCCTTAGAGTGTGTTTTAGAATGTACAGCCTCCTTTTCAACTTGTAAATTATGTCTTCTTTTCTCTGTATTGCAAATCTCTCAGGTTGGCACATGTATATGTTTTCTTTCAATTCACCGTGAAGAAATGCACTCTTGACATCCATCTGCTCAAGATATAAGTCTTCTGCCACGATAATTCCCAAAACTGTTCTGATTGTTGTTAACTTCACAACAAGGAAAATATTTCAGTGAAGTCAACTTCTTCTTTCAGCTGAAATCCTTTGATAACTAACCTCGCCTTGTAGCACCTGCTACCATCATATTCTTTCTTTACTTTGTAGACCCGTTTGTTGTGTAGAGCCTTCTTTCTAGCCGGTAGTCTTGTCAGCTCCCATGTCTATTTTGTCAACAATGAGTTTATCTTGTCTCTCATTGCTAACTCCCACTTCATTGAACTCTTGGTCTGCAAGGCCTCTACATTACTCTTTAGCTCACCACTGTTAGTGAGCAGAATGTAAAATAAAGACGGTGAAAACCGCTGCGGCGGTCTAATGCTCTTGGAAGACCTTTGACTACTGTCATTGACGTACTGTGCTCCAACTGTGGATTAACGTTCTCCTTGTCTTCTTCATCCCTATTTTGTTTGGCTCCCTCAGAAATGTCATCTAACTTAATGAACTCAGATTTAGTCGTCTCGGGCACTGCTTTATTTGTCTCTGCCTTTGACATGTCATTGTACAACACCCTGTTCATTAAACACCACATTTCTGCTTCTGACGATGTTTTGATTTTTATCATCCTAAAATTGGTAGCTGAACTCGTCATCACCATAGCCAAAAAGTAACAGATTTTAGATTTTGGTTGCAATTTACTCTTAGTATCAACATCTATGTGAACATATGATGCGTAACAAAAAACTTTTAGAAAAGATAAGTCTACCTCTTTTATGCTACATAGCTCCTTTAAAATTTTGAAACCCAAAGGTACTAACGGTCCCTAATTCAGAAGGTACGCTGCTGTGTTCACTACAGAAGCCCAAAAACACTCAGGTAACCCAGAATGCAATGCTTTTGGCTCTCTCATTCAAAGTCTTGTTCCTCCGTTTAGCTACTCCATTCTGTTGTGGCGTTTCAGGAATAATCTTATCTCATCTGATTCCACTAGCTTGCAAAAGGCCCTGAATTTTCTATCTGTATACTCGCCACCATTGTCTGATCTCAAACACTTCAACTTTTAACCAGTTTTAGTCTCAACCAAAGCCCTACTTCTTGAACACTTTAAACACGTCAGACTTGTTCTTCAAAAAGTAAACTCATACCTTCTTACTGAAGTTGTCAATGAACGTGGCATAGTAATGTGAGCCTCCAAGAGATGCAACTGGGGAAGGTCTCCATAAATTTGTGTGCACCAATTTTAACATGTCTGGCTTTGGTGTCCTGCCACCTTTCAGAAAGCTACATTCCTCTGCTTCCTAAAGATGCAACCCTCACACAGAACAAATTTCACAAACTTCAAACTCGATAATTTACCCTTTGACTATAGAATTTTTATCATTTTCTCACTCATGTGTCCCAGCCTCTAATACCATAAACTCGTGTTTAACCCGCTGTCTGCAAGTGCTATAGTATCCCTTGTACTTGTGGTGATGTATAGGGTACTCGTCTTCATTTCCCAAGCAAATACCACAGCTCATTTGGTGACTTTCTGCGTGTCATCAACAAATGTTACTGAATGCCTTTCAGCATCTAATTGCCCGACAGATATCAAATTTCTCATATGTTTAGGTACGTGCCGTACCTTATATATATTTCACACTGACCCATTTGGTACTTTAGTTTTGATATCGCCTGTACCAACGATATCCAACGCCTCCTCGTCTACCAGATGTACCTTGCCAAAGTCACCGGCAACGTAGTTCTCGATGATTTCCTGATGCGCCACAGTGTGAAAGGAAGCCTTTGAGTCCAAATACCGAGGAATCAATTGGGCTGCCCACTAATAAGAGTAAATCATCTTGAACATTCTTTGTCACGACATTGGCTGAGTCAGCGTCAGCCTTCTTCTTCCATTCCTTACAGTTCTTCTTGATATGGCTAGTCTTTCCACAACCTTAGCATTTAAACTATCGTCCCGACCTGGACTTGCTTCTGCCTCTTCTGGATTTAGACTTACCTATGTTCTGATTTCTGTTATTACCTTCACCTCGTGCTTCAACGTTCAATACCATACCAGTGTTAGATCTAGAGCTGAACACCTCACCTGAATCCCTCATACGAACCTTCACGCTCAATATCAAATTCCTAACATTATCATACTTCAGTTTATTCTTCCCGACAGAATTACTAACTATCATTCTCATTGCCTCCCAACTGTTTGGCAACGAGGCTAACACAATCAAAGCCCTAACTTCATTATCAAAATTAATATTCACTGAAGATAGTTGATTCGAATGGTGTTGAACTTATTCAAGTGTTGTGGAACAAGTGTACCCTCAGTCATCTTTAGATTAAATAATTTTTTCATAAGATGTACTTTATTGTTTGCTGACGGCATCTCATACATACTTAACAATATCGCCATCATATCTGTCGTAGTCTTCTCCTTGATTACGTTATGCGCCATCGACCGGGACAACGTCAATCTGATGATTCACATCATCTGTCTGTCAAGTAAGGCCCAATCCTTATCCTCCATGCCCTTCGGTTTGGAACCCTTGAGGGGCAAGTGTAACTTCTTCCCATACAGATAATCTTCTAACTGTATCCTTCAATACCTGAAGTTCGAACCGTTAAGCTTCTCGATTCCTATTGATCTTTCTTCTTCTACCATATGTGTTCTTCAACCTCCTAACCTGGAGCTATGATACCAATTGTTGGGGATTAAAAAGCTATCACTAATCATGTCCACAATCAACACAAGAACGCATAAACCACGAAATAATAAACAAAGAAAGGAGAAAGAGAGAATTACAAGATCACACACAAGATTTGCATGGCTCGGCAAGTCGTGCCTATGTTCATGAGATCACACACTTCCACTATATTGTTGAAATTTACAGGAGGAGAAAAGTTCTTGGGAGAGAAAACTCAAGAAACAACAAAAAATAACAACATAACACTGGCTGCTACAACCCCAGCAGCTATAACAGTACGTTCTTTGCTTAACCCGATCGATCGGTTAAAATTGATTCTCAATTTCTCTGTAGTCTGTACAAAACAATTGCGAGTTGCTCTCGACCTATTTGCCTGAAAATCGATTGAGCGGTCCTTCTCTCAAGAGGGATTTTCTTCGTTCTCTTACATAAATTGCAGTTCTTTAATTGATTTTATCTCACCATTAGTTTACTTCAATTTGGTTGTTTTAAAAAAGAGTTTTGTGTGTGTGTGTGTGTGTGTGTGTGTGTTAATTTTAGAGAGTAGAATCTGAATTAGAGAAGAGAATAATTGGTTGTTAACATATTACATATTTGAATTTGTGATACAATAGTGATAAACAATAATTTAAGGAAATTAACATGTACTTTTGGAGAAGAAAAACTTACACAACTTTATTTATTTGTCTTTTAAAGTGAGATTGCATTTTATTGGACCTGCAACTTGAAGTTTTCGAATTACCATAAATCATGCACACGAATTGCGCGAGCTACAATTCTACTTATTTTTAGTAAGTACTATAATTTGTTCAAATACTTAATAATATATAATTAATTTAAATTTTTACATAAATAACTTAAATTTTCTGAATAATACAATGATAATGTAAACCTATAATCATGCCAAGAGTACTTTTCAGTCTCCAATTTCGATCGAAGAGAAATTATATCCATTTACAAATTAACTTTTGAAGTTAAAATGACAAATCAAGAAAATGCGATGATATAAAATAAAACAAAAGAAAAACACAGTCTAGCCAAGAAAATAGTGTGATGCCAAAAGAAAAAAAAATTATTAAGCTTTAATTGCTTGAAGATCTTCGTCAATCTATCACATTTATCCAATAGAGACACTAAAAGTGACATTCTTAGTCATTGACGACTCCATCATCTTCAATAGGTTTTCTATATGTATTTTTTTTTGTATTCATCAAATCTAGGTCGTTCATTGTTTAGCGTGTGATGTCATAAACCTCTCATTAGAACTAAAGTACAATAGGTAAATGGCATATAAACATATGGAACAAAATTATAACATACCACTACACTATTCTCCGTAACCGACACTGACCCTAGCAGTCTTTTTATTTATTTATTTATTTATTTTGACAATTTTACTCACCTATTTGTATTCAACAACTAAACTCGATCACTAAAACACCTTGATTCAACCTATATATAAGCTCCTTTTGTAATTTTAATTGCAGAATAGCAATCCATTGGATTTCATACTCGAATAGACTGCCTCTAATTTCATACTTGGGATAGAAGTAATTATTTAGTAGTTTTGAAACACTATGTGGTATTGCTTATGAAGTTTTTCTATCTATCGATGCAACAAAAATCACTTCAGATTTTGTAATTAAACAAAAAAAAAAAAAACTAAATTTTTTTTAAAAAGTCTTTCAACAGTATTGCACAGTGATTTCCGTTTGAAAAGTTAATGAAACTTAATTTTTGAACCTAAGCAGTGGTGGAACCAGTGCACACCCAGAGGGAGCACGCGACCCCTCTTACTTTTTTATATGTATATTATTACGTATAAAAAAATAAAAACTACGTACCTTATATATCTTTCATACTGACCCGTTTGATACTTGAATTTTAATATTGCCTGCACCAACGATATCCAACGCCTCCTCGTCTACCAGATATACCTTGCCAAAGTCACCGGCAATCTAGCCAAAAAAATAGTGTGATGCCAAAAGAAAAAAAAAGGCTTTAATTGCTTGAAGATCTTTGTCAATCTATCACATTTATCCAATAGAGACACTAAAAGCGACATTTTTAGTCATCGACGACTCTATCATCTTCAATAGGTTTTCTATATGTATTTTTTTTCGCATTCGTCAAATCTAAACCGTTCGTTGTTTAGCGTCTCATGTTATAAACCTCTCAGTAGAACTAAAGTACAATTAGTAAATACATATAAACATATAAAACAAAATTATAACATACCACTACAATATGCTTTGTAATCGACACTAACCCTAACTGTCTTTTCTTTTTTGGCAATTTCAGTCATCTATTTGTATTCAATAACTAAACTTGATAACTAAAACACCTTAATTCAACTTATAAATAAGGTAATTTTAATTGCAGAATAGCAATCCATTCGATCTCATACTTGAATAGACTGTCTCTAATTTCATACTTGGTATAGAAGTAATTATTCAATAATTTCGAAATACTATGTGACATTACTTACAAGGTTTTTCCTTCCAACGATGCAACAAAAATCACTTCAGATAAGATAATATTGCTTCACTTTTATTAAGTAGGTGGGAGAAGTGATTGCTTGGTATGTACAGAAAATTTTTATTTATTGACAAAACCATGTGATTTTTTATACATATTATTTGAAGAGTACCTAGTAATTTATTTTGACATAATAATTTTTTTAATACAAAATATTATAGGGTAAATTAAACCTACACCTCTTGTATTTAAGGGTAATAACACTGACACCCCTTCTATTATCTGAAATATTACTGCACTTGCTTACATTTTTCTTTTTATACAAAAATTAACTACGGTTAACTTTTTAAACAGAAATCACTGTGCATCACTATCGAAACTTTTTTTTTAATTCTTTAATTTTTTTAATTACAAAATTTTATTTTTTAAAACTTCTCTTAATGGGACAAATAAAAAAATAAAAGTTTTCATTAAAAAATAAAAAATTACTAAATATAAAAATAAGTAACATAAAATTTAATTTATTAATTTATTTTTATTTTTAAGTTTT
>JAOTRH010301968.1:0-38142 GCA_034768845.1 Heliamphora exappendiculata | reverse complement strand
TATATAAGATCCGACCCAATCAGGACTTGGTTCATTAGGCTCGGCCCATGGGAGAAACACGGCCCGAATATAGACCCGATCATGCTAATCCAACTCGTTGGGGCATCTCTGACTGATCAGGAAAAACTAGCGTGGCCGCTGATCAATATATCACATTTACTTGGCTGATCATTTAGTAGGCCGACGAAGTACGCGCGTGTTCGTTAACGCGTGTAGGGTATGCTAAGAATTTTAAAAAATTTGACGTAACAACCTTCACGCGGTCCATTGGCCACGTGTCCTTATCACTATATAAGAATGTCTTAAACAGATAATGCAGGTACGTCTTTAAAATCAATTTCTAACGATTTTTATTTATTTTGGAACTTATTCTACCAGAAATTTAATTTGATCGTTAGATAGAACGCGCCAGCATCACCTCGGTGCTCTCTCTAACGATTGCTTACTCGTTTTAGGTTTAAAGTACTCTGGAGATCCATTCCTAAATCATGCATCAACAATATATATATATATATACACACGGAAAGGTAATTTATCACTTTTCTACTACTGTATAAAAAATCTTAGAAACCTAAAAAGGCTAGTAGTGCTAGTGATGCAGCTGGGGCACTTTTCTCCCTAATAATCTTTAAAGGTGTTAATTAGTAAGTTATAATTATAAATTTATTTATTATAATTTTAAAAATATAATTATATTTTAAAATAAAAATTATAAATATTAATTAAAGTTTTGAATTTATAATTTTAAGTAGTAAAATTTATATTTATTAATTTAGAATTAAAAACTCCAAGCAAAGAGTTATAAGCATATATGTTTAAATATTCTTAATTTTTAATTTTTAAATTTTTATTGAGTTGTAAGCTAAAAATAAAAAAATAATCAATGTAATTTTAAGCTACTGTTAATATCATTCACTCAAAAATTAACAACTGAGCGAAATCTGAATAAACTCCTGTGTTCATTACTTACACATAATATCATGTGTTTGTTTTATTAATAATAAAACAAACATCAACAATTAATAAAGTTTATGATTTCAATAATATAAGAATAAATGAGAAATGATTTTAAAATACTAAACAATATTATATTAATTTAGTTATATTCTACTTACAAAATTATAAGACTTTTAAAATAGAGAAGGAAATATAAATTAAAATTTGGTTTTCTTATTTTCATTTCTTTGATTTCCAACCAATTAAGTGGGAGTTTAAAAATAGTCCCTTTTCTTAAAAGTAAGGCTAGGTTTGGGATGGGTTTTTGGCTATTTTTTTATGGTTTTTATTTTTCGTTTTGTCTTATCTTTTTAGTTTTTTGTCTAGATTTTTTACTCTTTTTATTTGTCATAAAAAACATAAATTTAAAAGTATAGTTATTTTGATTAAAGTTGATTTTTTTTTTACTAAAGACGGAAAATGCATTAATAAAAACTTTAAAGTTGCTATTTTTGTTTAACTTTTTTAATCTTTGGTCAAATTTTTTTTATTTTCTGTTGATGAGAAAATTTAAGAAGTATCATTTTTGAGCTCGCGTAAAAAAAAAGTGTTAAAAAAACTCATCACCCACATAGCCTAAGCTTCCTTTCCATGAAAAATGATTTGACTATCCATTTAATTATTTTTTATATATTTTTTTATCAAATTAATCATGATCTTATAATTGAAATCAAAATAATACTTTTAACTATTTAACTGTTGTAGAGAGAGGAGAGACCCACTTAACAATAATTTAAGAAAAAGAATACACGCAAAATTTTTTGATGACTGATCGAATACAAATGTGAGATAATAAATTCTTAGACCTAAGAGTTTTCATCTTTGTCTCACATCTGTGTTTAATTGGTTATTCATGTCTGATCGGTATATAAAAGTGCCAATTAAATCCTGCAAAGTATGCTTCTCTAAGTCTCGTTTATGTATTTCTTAATATGTTTTAGTAGTGTTTCAGTGCCAGCATCAAAAGAAGCAAAATGGTGAAAAAATATGCTAAAATTGATCAAAAATTTAAAAGGTCAATAATTTCAAAGCGGAAGCCAAATGATCAAAACAACGTTATTCCGATTACCTCTCAGGAACCGAAGACCCGACACCATGATTGGTAATAGCTCAAAGTTTAAGGAATTCGGTAAAAAAGTTCAATGTGTGGGCATTTTTGGAGGTTGGGAGGGGGGAACGATGCATTGAGTATCTATCATTTTTAGAAAATATTTTTTTTTCTTTTTAAAACAAAAAATTTCAAAATATCTGAGCACGTTTTTAAGAAAAATAGAACCGCCACTTAATTTTTGAGAAAAATTAAGAAAAACAAAAGAATGCTGCATGTCTTTTAAAAATATAACCAGAAAAAAAGAGGGTTCGGGAGCTAAAGTACCAGAAGAGAAGGTGTTAGGCACTATTCTCGCCTAACTATGAGATTGACCTCTACTTTGTCAATATTGATTCTTATTATAAATTTTTTTTAAGGTAACATATACTGAACAGGAAATTGAAGAGAGTTCAAACAAAAGTAAACAATAAAACAAAACCTAGCTACGATTCTTAGGGTCATGTGATTTGGTTGTCATTTTTAGATATGCCGCATGTACAGTTTGAGTAAAGCAAAGCGAAAAGCATGCGAATGAACAGTAAAATAAACAAATAAAGATCTAAGGGATATGCAACAAAATTTCAGTTTCTAACATGCTATAAACAAGCTATACAGAGTAAAATAGAAAATATTAAAACACTATTTTGAGCTACTGGATATATACAAAAACTCACAACTATAGCAATAAATGTTGTAGTCATGACAAATATAATCACAAACCAGGCGGCCGTGACATAAATAGGGTTACTGCGATAAACATGATAAATAAAACTTCACTGTCGTCACATATAAATGTCGCGGCTATGATTTTTTGGAGGTCTAGAAAAGGGCATATGCATTGTATAAGGCTTAAAATAGGATCAAACGAATGGGATATGCAGGACATAGACCATAACCTATTGGATTTAGGCGAGATATACCATCATTTATTCCATATACAAATAATAACTCAAAACAGAATGTACATGTTATCAAAAATGAATGCTAGAGAACTTAAAATATATTTACATGCTACTAATCTCTTAAACACTACACGACCATGACAAATGAGATGACGACCATGAGAAACATTAAGAAAAAGCTGGCGGCCGTAACATTTGCATAACCTAAAAAATATACAAAAATGTGAGTATGAAAAATGGAGACCATGACTCACTAGATTTATGCCAGATCTATCACCCTTTAACCAACAGAAGTACGGAAAGAGAAAATATTAAACAGAATAACAAAAGGATGTACAAACTTGAAATAAACATATAACAGAGAGGTTTGAAAAGGATTTTAGCACTTCTAGCCTTAAACAAATGTCACGGCCATAGCATCACAATGTTGCGGCTGTCCATATAAAGAGGCATACATGTAGCGGCTCCTATAAAAAGGTTACAGTCATCACTATTGGTTTAACAGAACCTACAGTCGTGACATAAAAAGTTACGGCCGTGAGGTTCTAGAACCTCAGTAAACTTCTAATGTGTTCAGTGTGCTTGTGTGCATCGAAACAGAATACAACCAAATGTGAATATGTGAAATTACAGACTACAAAGATACTGTCAGTAATGAAAACTTAAAAGAAATGAATATTTACATTGAAATGAATGATAAACGATCAACAAAACAATGAAAACCTTATCCACGACACCCTCAGGGAAAGAGAAAGAGGGTTTAAGAAGAGTCGTGGTATCCTAAGGTTACCTCGTGTGAATATCTAACTCGAATAGCTCTTTAGTGGTGAGAATACGATACCTCTAATCTAATATACGCACTCTAAGAGTTCCTCTGAGGCAACCAAGAACAAGAACGAAGGTCAAAAAGTATAGGATGAATGTAGGGATATCGAGTGGGAATGGATTTTGGCAGAGTTTTGTTATTCAGGCTCCTTTTCTCTTTGTTTCTGTGCAAAAATGACGCCTATTTGTAGGCAAGGTGGGAGACCAGATACTCTCTAGAATGCTGCCACATGTCCAAAAAGGGCTAATAGTGATAATCGTTACCTTTTTACTTTTGTACAGTACAAGGCACTGCCTTTATGGTGGTGAAAAAGACAGTCGTGACTTTCAAAAGTCATAGCTTAAACAAAAAGGGAACGACTGTGACAAAGAAATTCATAGCTTAATTTAGGGTTTTTAAAAAGGTTACGGCCGTGAAAGCAAGGACATGACCTGTTCTAGGATTTTTAAAAATATGGCAGCTGTGATGATACGGATATCATGGCCTGAAGGTTAGTTTAAGGTCTTGGGGTTTTGAGTTATATTCGTAATCTTTGCTTGCTTGGGGATATCCTTGGATATGATTTTTATTTTTTTTGGTCATTGAGGAGCATTCGAGATGTGTGCCTAGGATTCGGCTTAGTCAGATTGGGGTGTCTACAGTCACCCATTTTTGACAGAACTTGCAGCAATTTATGATGTAAGTACATGCCAAAACTCCAAAGACAAATCGATTAAACAAACCGCCAATCTTAGACATAAACAAAAAATGCAGAAAAAGTGTGGTCGAACCTGAATTTACGTCGAGCTTCCTACGTACCCTTTTGTAAGGGATCAGACCGGTCGTTGTTTGTGGGGCAATGCATATGATGCAAACAGGCTAATCATGATGCATGTTAGATTCAAAACATGGTGCAAATACAAGGTATGATACAAAACATAGGAACTTCCAAGGTCGAGTCAGGACGTGAAGAAGTAATCAATCAAATTAATGCTTTAAGAACTCCACTAGAGGTGCCTAGGAAGCAGGGCTTAAGCTGCTTAGAACATTGGGGCTTGGCAAATCTAAGAATCGTCTTAGGACCTAGACAACGTTCCACAAATAACTAAGGATGCCTAGCGCACTAGGGTTTTGGAAAAGAGGTATGCCTAGTCTTCTAGGGCTTGAAAAAGGTATGCCTAGTCTTCTAAGGCTTCGAAGAGACTAATGTGATTAAGGTCAGTTTAAGGTTATAAGTGGGACCAAACACTTAGAGGCATTTTAAGGTCGTGTAAGGACCAACGAGTTAGCTTAAGGTCATGAGGAGGACCGATGGTTTAAAGGGGCATTTTAAGGCTGTGCGAGGACCGACGAGTCAATTTCAAGTCATGAGAAGAACCGATGGTTCAAAAGGGGGCAAACTTATCAGTTTTAAGTCTTAACAAGGACTGGAGGTGCTAGGAACACTTCTAGGTTGTGCGAGGACTGACGGGTCGACTTAAGGTCACAAGGAGGACCAAATGTGCTAAGGGGCATCTAGACCATGAAGAAGGGCTAGGAGACCCTTCAATTGTTCAAAACCTATACTAGGTGGTTCTAAGGTTCAACAAAGGGGGAAAGCATAAACAGACACAAAGGCCGTCACTTTTATATGTTGCGGTATGTACTATTTTTCCCTAGGCATATGGCAGCCTAAACATAAAGTTCACGGCTTGAAGAAATCGTTGGGAAAACATCACGGCCGTGACAATAAAAGTGGCGGCCTGGGTCAAGTTATAGCAGCCTTTAGTTTTAAAGCCTCCGAACCTCACGTCCGCGAGGTCAATGACAGTACGCATGGTCTATGACAATTTGAAACCCTCATTTGCGTGAACAACATAAACTCTTTCTTTCTCTCTTCTCTTACTCTCTTAACTCTCTTTCGCATTCTTGTTCTCTTCCCATTTCTCTCACTCTCGATTCTCATCTCTCTCGGTTCTCTCTATCTCTCTCACTTTCTCTCGACTCTCTCCCTCTCTCGGTTCTCTCAACTCTCAACATGTTCATCCTTTCTCTCCTTTCCTTGGTCTTCTCAACCATGGTTGGAGGCATTGGGTTTGGCTTCATAGGCGACGAAGGTGGTGGCTCTAGCGGTGTTGGAGGTGGTGGTGGTGGTGGTGATGCCGGGGTTAGTGGCAACGGGGATGAGGATCTCTTACTCGAGGAAGGTGTACCGGGGATGCCAGAGCACTTTGATCTCGCCACCTACATCCCTCTTCTTCACCGGTTGTGAAAGTTAGCTATGAAGAGGTTTATTTTCCTAGATGTCATAGCGGAGTGCAAGGTTCTTCTCTCGCGTCGCAAGGATCACCTTTCGGCCCAGAATCTTGAGGTAAGCCAAAATTTTGAATTCTTGGTTGACTTTTACTTTGAATATTGATTGCGTTTGAATATTAAATGTTTGAATTGAAACTGCCATTTGGATTAAATTGATTTGGAATTCGGGATTGAGAATTGAATTGGAGTTGTTTTGATTAGAGACATTGGACTTAACTAGGTTCTAAACCCCGACTCGGATTGGATGGACCTTTGCTTGAGACTTTGAATTTATGAGACTTTTGAATTTGGACAGAAACAGACTTTTGGATGAACTTATGATCAAACTTGAAGTTTTGTTAAAATGAAACTTAGATTCGTAAAGAAAGGATTTTGAGATTGAATTGAGGATGGATTCAGACTTCGGGTTGAACTGAATTTTCAAAAACTCGGGAATCATTATGTTAAGATGTGGTTGTTTGAAATGGTATTGGAGATCAATTTGAACTGGGAAAATGGACAAATGAATTTGGAAAGTGGATTTGCAATTGAATTGAAATATGAATTTTGATTTGATTGAATAGTTGGTGATGGAGTCGAATCGGGTTGAGGCTGGATTAGCTTGAGTTTGAAATGGATTTGATTGAGAATTTTTGTTGAAACAAAAATTTTGGCCAAATCTTCCAATTTTGAGTTTTCGAGAATCAATTTGGGATGGGTTCGAGGTGGATTGGGAACTGTGTTAAAAGGGAATTGAATTTTTTGAACTTTTTGAATTTGAATCGAGTCGGTGGATTATTTGAGTTTTGGTTTGGACTTGGTTTGAAGTAGGATCACATCTTAGTAGCGGGGCTTGCTTGAATTTAGGTTTAGAATTGGAATTGTGTTAGGATTTGGATTGAACACGAATTCTGAGATTTGAATAAAACAAGTTTTGGATATGAATTTTTTATTTTTTTGAAAACTAATATCGAGATGGGATGGAAACCGTGTTAGGTTCCAAATCAGGGTTTAGAATGAATTTTGAGCGATTCTCGGTTTAAAATGGAATTTTTGAATTTGGGCGAATTTTTGAACCTATGATCAAGCTTGAAATTTTGTTTTTAAAATAAACTTAGATTGGATGAATTTTGAATTAGGTTTGATTTGTTATTTGGGGATGAATCTGGGTAGGTGTTTGACTGAAAACGTGGGTTTAAAACAAAGTTAAGGGCTGGTTTGGATGAGGAATCAAATCTAACGAGTTAGTATTAGGGGTTGGTTGGCTTTTGAGAACAGGGCCAAGTGGGGTTGAGGTTAAGTTGGGTCAGAAGGAATTTTGATGATTTTTACTACTTTGGGTTTTTCAGGGTTTAAAATTTGACGTGGATTAGGGGTCGTTTTGAAACTTTCATTTTGAAATGAAATCAGACTTTTGTTAAGTTTGAATTCAAATTCTAGGAAATTGACTTTGATCGGATTGAATCGTTGTTGGTTTCAAAACGAGGTAGGTTTTGGAATTAATGAGTGAAAAATTCAGTCATCTTGCCACGTACTTAGTTTTGATCCCATTGTCATTTCTGTTTGCCTTGTTTTTGTCATTTTGTTGATTTCGTTATTATTTCATATTTACTAATTGGTTTGTTTTATTTTGTTTTAGGGGTGTGGCTTCTCATTTAAGGTTTTGGTGGATCCTTCAACGTCCTAGAGTGGTATACAGTGCTTCCACCCTGCAGCCGAGAGCTCGTTGACCGAGCCGGCTTCGACGGCTTCATTTTCCACGTTGGAGGGGACCAACAATGACAGGGTCACCCTTACAGCTCTGACAGAGAGGTTGTGGGATACCACTAACACCTTCCACCTTCTCACATTTGAGGTGTCCCTTACTCCATTAGACTTCTCTTTTATCACTGAGATTCGATTAGGCAGTGACCTGATCCCGATATCTGCTAGAGCTCCAAGGCTCTTCTACACCTCCCCGGTCACGTGCCCCCTTTCGTCGATAAGGGGAGCATACGATATACGTGGCTAAGGGCAACCTTTCGTCACTTTGCCTGCTCCGAGGTCCACCACTTCGAGTGGGTGGCGTGTGCATTCCTTCTCTACATGTTCAGAATATCCTTATTCCTGAACTTAGAGAATAGGGTGCACCTCCACTACCTCGTTGCCATGGTGGTGGTGGACGAGATCGACTCCTATGACTAGGGCAGAGCTGTACTAGCCACACTGTATGGGTACATGAGCACAGCTACCTGGACTTCTGATTTGAGTGTCGATGGGTACTGGTGCATCTGGGAGGTATGTCTTCTTTCCCTGCTTTCAGTACTTTCCTTTCTCACTTCCATATCTTATTCAACTGTACCGATGCGTCTCTTGATTTTCTATAGCTGTGGACTTACGAGTTTCTATGCATGCGCCAGTTAGTGAACTCATGTGACGACCCGCTAGTGATCCCCCGAGCACTTCGATGGGCCAGACGCCATCGGGGTACGAAGCCTGGTGGGAAGGACTTGGACGATGACCGCCTCTTTCTCGACAGCCTCACTTCTAACCGGGTAAGATTTTTATGCTTTAGTCCATTCCTACTTCTCACTTTCTGCATATATACTGCTCGCTAACATGTTTTCTTTGATTTTCAAGTCCACTGGGACATCTGGATGGGCGTGGAGGAGCGAGCTGGTACCGATCTGATGCAGAACCATGATGTCACCCAAACTCGTGTCTTGCTTGAGGGGCCATTCTGCAGAGAATGGTACCTTGGCGAGTGCGTCGTTCGGCAGTCCTTGAGGTATGCGTTAGACCGACACACTCTGCACAATCGAGATCATCCGAGCTATGGTGGGCCTTGACGCTACTCCGCTGATTGAGGGCAAGGATTGTGACTACACGGTCTTTGCCCGAGAGAGGCTCATGCCTGCTATAGGAGCTCGTCCTGCTGTAGGGGTCCTCCTCTTACTACCCTGGGCCCTGTACATCCCGAGCTCTGTTATACAGTGGACACATTCGTGGATGAGGTCCTTCATCAGATCTGGGTTCTCGAGCTAGCGGCCCTAGAGATTCTCCTATCCCTCGGCGCTGAGTAGGTACGACATCCTTTCTTCGATTCTTGATATTGTTATTTGTATCTGGCTGCGGCGACTTGATGGCACTGATTCCCATATTTGACTAATTCCCACTTTTGATTGATCCTATCACCTAATTACACTGACTTGTTTCTTCTCTTGATAGATGCCCTGAGAGTAGTGCGACCAGTCCTTCTGCTTGATCACCGAGTTGAGGGTGTTGGTTCGTCGTGGGATGCTGCCTTCCGAGATCATGGCTTAGAGGCTTCTTCTCCTCGGGGTGGCCCTGTTGCGGTATTTTCTATCTTTCATTCTTGTGCTCTTTCCTTTTTGTTCATATCCATTTGCCTTAACTGATGTGCCCCTTTTTCTTCTTTTAACGTGGGCGTGGTGGAGGGCCAAGGACTCGCGATGGTCACACAGCACCTGCCACCCCAGCTGCATCCTCTAGACGGACTTCTGCTTCTTCCGCTGCTTTTTCATCCTGGGCTTGGACTCCCAGTGTTACGCAGACGATCGACAGCTCAGAGGAGGCGGAGGAGACTGGGTCTACATCTGGAGAGACGTCTCAGGGAAGACACGTGATTTAAGGGAAGAGCACCTAGTGGGAGTGGCCATCCTAACTAGCTGCTCATGATCTTATTTTCTCTCTTTTTACTGTACACGGAGGCCTGCGTGCCTATTCTTACTTGGGCTTGCGTGCCCGTCCGATACATTTTCATACTTTGTTCTGATACACCACTGCTCCTGATCCATTGCCTTGACATACTGCATTGCCTCGACACATAATGCACAAATACACACTGATACGTACTATTTTTGACATTCTACACAGATATACTGATGGGGCCTTGGTTTCATCAAAATCAAATTCGTTCAGCAAGAAATCCTCCTCCTCGTGTTGGATCTTAAGAAGCGGGGTAACATCATTGATCGGAGCTGACAAGCTAGTTTCACTCGGTATAGTGATAGTTACTCTATTTTTTATTAGGTTTACCTTTTGGTATAAGGTAGATGGGACGGCTCTAATCGATTGATCGTGTAGCCATGGCATTCCCAGCAATAAATTGAACAATGCTGGCATATCAAGGACATGAAACTCCACTTCATTCTCCAAAGTTCCCACTATTACAGCGAAAGTTACCAATCTCATGACATCTCTTCGCGTGTTGTCATATGCTCATACCCCCTATGCACTTGGTTTGAAATCTTGCATCTTAAATCCTAGATAGCAAGCAGTTCGCAGTGAGCATACGTTGAGGGTGGAAACATTGTCAACCAAAAAAATTGGTCCCTATTTTCCTAGACATTTGATGGTTAAGTGCAATGGTTTATTGTGGGATGGTTCTTCTGTTGAAAAATTCCTGTCACTGAAGGTAATAACACTAAACTTCTTCTCGGGGTATAAGCATTCTAACTAGTTGGTCGAGGGAGACATCAATTGGTACGTCCATGTTCAAGGCTTTCAAAACAGTCTATCGGTGCTTGTGAGATGCTACGTGCAACCCCCAAATGCTTATATTAGCTTACGTCTTCTTAAGTTGCTTTAGAACTACATTTTTCTCTTCACTATTCTGTCTTTCCTTTCTTTCTGCTTGTTTTCCCAGTTCCTCTGTGCCTCTACTTGGTTGCCCCTTCTTTGGCTGTGCGGGCTTAAAATCTCTCCCGCTCCTCGTCAGATGCTATATCTATTCTTCGGGCTCCCATTGTCCTTCAAACTGGTCAACAACTTCCCGAATCTCAACCACTGGGTATCTGTCTTCTCGGAAGGCCCATAAATTGTCTGTCTCTTCACTGTTCCCTTCATTTCCCCAGAAGTTTTTCTCGATCCCCATTATGTTTTGTGAAAACCATTCGGATTGTTTGCTAATTGCGTCCTCTAGCTCTAAAATTTGTGGCAAAGACACTTTGTCGAACGGGTCTTCATAATCGAATGGTGGGGGAGGGCCCCATGGTTCCTATGGGCCTCCATGGTCACATGGTTCTTCGGCTATAGAATGTCATTCTTGAACATTCTCTCCTTCATCATATTCTATATCTGTGAATTTCTGCTCAACTTCTTCCAACTCACACATGTCATTCATTTCCTGATAATCCCATTCGAGAGAATATGAGATAGGTCCTTCGGGTATAGGTATCCTTGGTTTCGGCTCATTGAGAGGAACAATGTATACAGAAGGCTTAAATGCAAGACTTGCGATTCCTAACAAATTTACTTGGGGAGTACTTTTCTTTTTCTGCTTTTTCTTCTCTTCGACTTTCGTACTGACTAGCGAATTTTCTTCCTGCATGTTCTCACTATCAATGTCTTTTGAAGATTCTCCTCCTTTTGATACTGCTTTTCCTATTTCTCCTGTTTCAAAACTCGGGTTAGCCTCCACATACCAAGCTACCCCTTGATACCAGGCTGTATCATCACTCGGGACAGTCGAAACATGCCACTTGATGTCAATTCCAACGTCTTTCAAATGATCCAATGCCTCGAGGCGGGCCAAATCTTCCCATAGGTGTTTAACTTCTTCATCTTCCTCATTATCAATGGGAGGAGGGACTTCCTCTTCATAGACAATGAAAATTGGCAAGTTGAAAGAATAATCATCAATCAATTTCTGAATAAGGTCATCAAGTCACAACACCTCTTGTCTGGATGGAAAATTTGTAATTGGCTTTGGTTCTGTTAAAAAAATTATGAACTTTGTGGAATTAAATCCTTCTAACTCTCCCTCAATGACGTTTATATTCTGTTGATTGGCATGATTCAAAAGGGAGTTGGTAGTAACGTTCAATTTCTGTACAGTAATGGGCGGTGGGATCATTTTGTTGTCAATCAAATCTTAAATCTTATGCCGAAGTCTCATACAATTGTTGGTTAAATGGTCGTGCTCCTGGTGAAAGGCACAGTACTAGATAGGATAATATCGGGGTGACAAATGATTTGGAGGTAGGGTCGACTCCAAAGGCTTCAAGAGACCCTTCACAATCAGACGACTCAGGATGGATGTCAAAGGCACAATGAGTTGGGTGAAGGTTCTCTTTTGATTTTGGGGTGAATTTTAGGCGGCTGGCTGAACAGATGGGCCTGCTTGATTTTGGGTTAGCATTTAGCAAGTTTAGTTCGTAACTTTGGCTCACTGCATTGACGACATTATTCTGATTACCAGTATACGGTTTCTAGGCTATTTTTTTACTCGGTTCTCCCTTTTTAATATTTTCGAACTGCAGGGCATCCTCTATCTGTACCGTTGCATAAAAAATCTGCTCAAATGTCATCAATAGCTGTGTGATTAGATACTTGTAGAATTACATTTGCAAATTCTTCACTAGCATTCTTACTTATTCTTTCTCAGTGGGCCGACTCATTATCTTAGCTACTTTAGCCCTCTATCGGGTAAAAAATTCGACAAAAGATTCTTTGGCCTCCTGTCGGGTGGTTTCGAGTTCCTGAGTTGTGACATCGAGCTAAATGTTGTAGTTGTATTGATTGACACGTACGATAGCAATGTGCACCCACGTTCTCCTCATTGTAGCATCTAAAGATAAAAATCATTTTTGAGCGGCCCCCGACAAAGACTGTTAGAAAAGCTAGGCTTTCAACTGGTCACTGATACCCATTGGCGACAAAATTTTCACATACATCCTCAAATGGATCCTCGGGTCCCCAGTCCCATCAAACTTCTCCATATTGAGCATTTTGAACTTCTCAGACAACTTAGCATCAGGGAATAGACAGAGACCCTCGACGTCTAACATATAATCCTCGACTCCTCGAGCTTTGCTCAAAATCTTTTTCAATTTGTCGACCTTATCAGACAAGATCGATTCCTTGGTGGCCAAGATTTCTAGGATTCCTGGTCGGACGGGTTGTATAGCTGCCGGCTAGGTTACCTTGGGTCCTACATTATTATCCCAAATGTTGTCTGCTACACCATTTTCAGGGTCATTTGGAACAACCACATTAAGGTCTGCAACCCGGGTTTGCAAAGCTTGAAAATGAGCCTGACACTAAGTCTGAGCCTTAGCCTGATTCGTCACAATAGTATTAACTCCTTCGATTGTCCGTTTCATTTCCATAATTGCCCCCATCATGTCAGTCATGATCAGTTCCTGGTCTGCCATCGACAATCTCAACTAGCTAGTACGTCTAAGTCTTCCTCTCAGAGATCGAGCTCAAGTGGGCATAGGTTCTTCTCTTCTTGGCACTATTATCCCGAGTCACTGAACTAAAAGGGCTTACACAAACCGAAAAACTCATCAGCCGGGCCTGGACTCAAAGTAACTCACTCTTGAAAATAGACTCGTACAAATCGAAAAAAACTCCCACGTAAACTCAAAATAGCTCTCTCGACGGATCAAGAAAACGAAGGCTAAACCTAATCAGGGTGCTACTATACAAACAAAAACATCCATAAAAAAGAAAATCACATAATCCTAAAAGATTTATTGATCCTAAAAGAAGGGTTCTAAGAATTTATATGTATATGAAAAGGCTGGTAGGTCTTCACTCAATGTACCTTCTGAATAGAATCAAGAATATACTTTTCAATACCAGGAATGGTGCAAGGCACGGTCAAATGGTACGCAATAATTTTTTTTTCCACATCTATGAAAGCATGTGGCCAGAAAGCTTGTTGGCTTCCCCGACATAGCCCCGAGACAGTGAACTAACCGAGGTATCAAGTAGGCAGAGCAAAGATTTAAGAACCAAGCACACAAATATGCAAATGCAGATGCGAATACCGATGAAAAGTTTATAATAAGAACCATTGACATTTTAAGTTAAGCCCTCTTATGATTTTTTTAAAAAAATCAGTCATCAACAGAGTCGTCAAAAAAATTGCAGGCGTTTTCGGAGGTTAGGAGGAGGGAACGGTGCATCGGGTATCTATCGTTTTTTAAAAAATATCATTTTTCATTTTAAGACACGAAAATCCAAGATATCCAAGCACGTTTTTAAGAAAAGTGAAGTCGCCACTTAGTTTTTGAGAAAAAATTAAGAAAAACAAAAGAAGGCTACATGTCTTTAAAAAATATAACCAGAGAAAAAAAGGGTTTAGAAGAAAAAGTACAAGAAAGGAAGGTATTAGGCACCCTTCTCGCCCAATCAGGTGGTTGAAGAGAGTTAAAAAAAAGCAAACAATAAAACAAAACCTAGCTACGATTCTCAGGATCATGCGATTTGGTTTTCATTTTTAGATATGCCACACGTACAATTTGAGCAAAACAAAGCAAAAAGCATGCGAATGAACAGTAAAATGAACAAATAAAGACTTAAAGAACATGCAACAAAATTTCAGTTTCTAACATACTATAAATAGGTTACACAGAGCAAAACAGAAAATATCAAAACACTATTTTGAGCTACTGGATATACACAAAAATTTACTATCATATCAATAAATGTTACGGTCGTGACAAATATAATCACAAACCAAGCGGCTGTGACATAAATAAGATTACCACGACAAACATAATAAATAAAACCTCACGGTTGTCACATATAAATGCCACAACTATGGTTTTTAGGAGGTCTAAAAAAGGGAATATGCATTGCACAACACTTGAAACATGCTCAAATGGATGGGATATGCAGGACAAAGACCATAACCTAGTGGATTTAGGCTAGATCTACTATCCTTTATCCAATATACAAATAATAACTCAAAACAGAATGTACAGGATATTTAAAATGAATGCTTGATAACTTAAAATATATTTACATGCTACTGATCTCTTAAACATTACACGGCCGTGATAAATGAGATGACGGCCGTGACAAACATTAAGAAAAAGTTGGCAGTCGTAGCATTTACATAACCTCAAAAACATGTAAAAATGTGGGTATAAAGAATGGAGACCATGACCTACTAGATCTAGGCCAGATCTATCACTCTTTTCCCAACTGAAGGATAGACAGAAGTACGAAAAGAGAAAATATTAAACAGAACAACAAAAGAATGTACAAACTTGAAATAAACATATAACAAAGAGGTTTGAAAAGGGTTTTAGCACTTCTGACCTTAAACAAATGTCACGGCCGTAGCATCACAATGTTACGGTCGTCCATATAAAGAGGCATACATGTAGCGGCTCCTATAAAAAGGTCACGGTCGTCACTATTGGTTTAACAAAACCTACGGCTGTGACATAAAAAGTTTCAGCCGTGAGGTTCCAAAACTTCGGTAAACTTCTAATGTGTTCAGTGTCCTTGTGTGCATCGAAACAGAATATGAACAAATTGAATATGTGAAATTACAGACTACAAAGATACTGTTAGTAATGAAAACTTAAAAGAATTGAATATTTACCTTGAAATGAATGATAAACGATCAACAAAACAATGAAAACCTCATCTCCGACACCCTCGGGGCAAGAGAATGAGGGTTTAAGAAGAGTCATGGGATCCTAAGATTACCTCGTGTGAATATCCAACTCGAATGGCTCCTCAGTTGTGAGAATACGATACCTCTAATCCAATATACGCACTCCAAGAGTTCCTTTAAGGCAAGCAAGAACACAAATGAAGGTCGAAAAGTATAGGATGAAGTAGGGATATTGGGCAAGAATGGATTTTGGCAGAGTTATGTTATCCATCTCCTTCTCTCTTTGTTTTTGTGCAAAAACGACACCTATTTATAGGTAAGGTGGGAGACCAGGCATCCTCTAGAATGCATCCACCTGTCCAAAAAGGGATGACAGTGACGGCTGCTACCTTTTTACTTTTATACAGTACAAGGCACTACCTTTATGGTGGTGAGAAGGACAGTCGTCACTTTCAAAAGTCTGGCCTGAACAAAAAAGGAACGGTCGTCACAAAGAAAGTCACGGCTTAGTTTAGGGTTTTCAAAAATATTATGGTCATAAAAGTAAGAATATGGCCTATTTTAGGATTTTCAAAATTGTGACGGCTGTGATGATAGGGGTATCACGACCTGAAGGTTGGTTTAAGGTCTTGAGATTTCGATTCATATTCGTGAGTTTTGCTTGGTTGGGGGTATCCTTGGACATGATTCTTTTTTTTTTTTGTCATTGAGACACATTTTAGATGGGTGTCTAAGATTTAGTTTGGTCAGATTGGAATGTCTACATAATGGTGAAGAAAATAATGTTTCAAAAGAAGTTCGGCTAAAAATATGCGAAAAATGTGTGAAGAAAATGGATATACCTTCACTATTTTGGTCATAACTTTTTGTTCAAAATAAATTTTGATATGATGCCAGAACCATTGGAAAGTAGACTTTCGGGATTTCAATTTGGACACAATAATGAACCTATTCGGAGTTCGGATGAAAAAGTTATACTCGTTTGAAGTTGGTATAACAGCGCTGTTGTGTTTTTACGAAATTGTGTCTAGACAAAAATATGAACGTTCGGACAAAAATTAACTAGAATGATTTGCGTCCGGATGGAAATTAGATCGTCTGGACGGAACTAGAATAGAAATAATCCTGTTCAGACAAAACGGGAAGCGTCCGAATGAAACAGGACAGTTAGAATTTGAACAGAACTCTACAACAAGGGGCGTGTATCACTACTATATTAACAAGGCATGGGGGATTCATTCCATTAATTCCATATCTTAAAAAATCAGATTGAAGACTTCTCTAGAGACAACTCTAGAGGCTCGAAAAGTGATAGAAAGACGAAGACAAAGGCCAGAGAACCAGTTCTTTTTTAACTCTTCATGAATTCGAGTCGAAACATGATCGGCTGATCTTCTTCTTCTTAGGAGTTGATGAACCCCTAGTCAGTATTTTAGTGTAGTTTAGATTTGGATAAATTATACTGACCACCTCTGAGGTTTCTAACAAAAACAAAAATACTCTATTTGCTTTCTGAAATTGCATTGACCTCCCTTATTAGTGAAAAAATTAACTCCGTTTAATTTTTTGTGTGTAGAAGACATAAATACCCTTCATCATCAAGCCCCCTTTCTCTTTCTTTCTCTCTCTCTCTCTTGCCACTGTTCATCTGTCTTTCTTCATTATAGAGCTTCTCTCTGACTTTGTTTCTCTCTCTCTCTTTTTCTGAGAAACCCATTTTCGATTATAGTCTTCATTTTTTGAGTAATTGAATTGTATCAATCGCTTTGGATGCAGATATAAGAACCCAATACCGGGTTTGAGAAGACGACTGGAGGATCGTTCTTCAGGAAGCTATTGGCCTTGTTTTTTCCATTATATAATCAACTGGTTTGTATAACTCTAGAGCAAGCAGAAGGGGATTTCTGCAACCCTAGAGCAACCAGACAACCAGCCCTTTATGTGGAAGACGAGTCCAACGGCGGCCCCATCGACGACCTCAACCTTGTAACCCATGTTCAGGCCCAGCTCGAGAACGTTCGCGATGCCTACCCCCGCGACGGCGAGAGGAGGAGCGTCAGGGTAACTGCCCCTGCCGCCGACCTCACGCACATTGAAGTAAAATCTAGAATTTAGTCTTTAGAATCACCTTCTCCAGTACCAGTTCCTCCCTGTGTTGGCCGTTCTTTGGTTAGTGTGGAGATGAGTTAACTTTGTAGAAGTTGGACCCAAGATGTTTGCACCTGTTCTGTATGATCATAACATTTTGGTGTCTGTAGATACCTTGGGGGACAAATAAGCTTCTTTCAATAGCTGGACATAAAAAAGATCCTTCAGAGACTTCCAAGGCAAGAGTTATATGTATTTTGTGCTATTACTATCTTTTGGATTTCTAATTTTGTTGTAACTTGGAACTATATCCTTTTGTATGTCAATTATGGACTGAAAGTTTTCAAAGTTATCACTAAAAAACAACTTGTGAAAGTGAAATCGTGCGATAAATCACGTGAAATTATAGATTATGCATATATTGCTCACTTCTGGCTGGGTTAAATACCAATTAAGTTAATTTTGAAATTGATTGACAATATTTCAATTTTTTAGTATCATGTAACGCCTACTGTGGAGACAAAAATCATGTTAAAGTCTTTAAATCCTTTGATTAATAATCTGGCATGGAGTGCATGTACTCATAAGGTAGTGATCTCTTTCTAATCTGATTGATTCTGGAATCCATTTCCCTATTTCATGATAACTGTTGCGGCTAAGGTCTTGGCCTCACCTGAATGATTGGCTCCTACTATCGTTTCATTTGTATTACTAGAAACAAGAGTATAAAATGTGATATTTGAACATCTTAAGAACTATGCCAAGTATTTACAATAATTGATTGACATTGGCTTCTAGCACTTGCTAAGTGTTCCTTAGATTTTAATTGAGAAATGTCTATTTCAACTGTTTTAAATATTCTAAATGCCTTGCTTTTGTATTTTTAAACTAAGAATATGTGGATATTTATTGATTAGCTGTTGCTCACTGAAAATTTTTAAAGTAAATATCTAGGTCATTTAAATTGAACTCTATTGAAAGTTGAATTGTTTAATTCTTGATTAGCCACCAGAGATATGATGCAAGCAAATGTCCTCTTTGTTGGTTGGTTTCTTAGAGAACTCGGCAGACTATGAATCAGGTAGCACACCTGTATATCTCAATGTCTATGGAACTGTTCGTTGGTATGGCTTATTAGGAGAGAGAGAGAGAGAGAGAGACTAAAACAGAGTTTGAGAGAGAAGGGGGCTTAAGGACAAAATGAGAAAATAAAAAAAGAATTAGATAGAATCAATTCTTTTCTGTTATCTCAGCGACGGAAAGAAAACGAAGGGGAGGTCAGTGTCATTTTAGAAAATAGATGGGGTGTTTCTGTTTTTGTCAGAAATTTCATGAGAGGTTAGTGTAATTTACCCTTTAGATTTCTATTTCTTTTCTATTCGGATTCAGTTCGTTATATAATTTTGAGACGTTGGTGTTTGATCAACGAGTTTTTAATTTAATTATCTAGTTTTTGTTTTTACTTTTTGTGATTATAATAACGAGATCATACAATTATTATATGTTTTTGTTCTTATCTAAATGTATGATATCTTATGCTCGGATAAAATGGGTCATGTCGGGATCACTCGGACGATGCGTACCACGTCTAAGATAGGTTATGTCGGGTTTGGATTCGACCTTATTCTCTTGCGAATTCATGTCAGTCTTGTGGTCGTGGCCGGATTGAATTGAATTGAATGAAAGAAATAGAATCTGAATGAAATTAAAATACTGGCTATGGTGAATTTAAATCCTTAAGAAATCTTTTTTCATTTAAATCAAATCTTTTATTTTTATTTTTATTTAATTTTAGATTTTTTTAGATTAAAACAAACAAATCATTTTATAAAAGAAAATGGGATAATAATTTAAGTTATGAAATTGTAATTCTGTCCTATAGTTCTTGAGGAACGATACCTGGACTTAACCACTAATCTACCAAATAGTAGTTAATTTTAGGATTTTAAATATTTATTTTGGTACGTACGACAACGAACTAATTTTTGGCACCGTTGCCGAGGACTATTTGCACGGTTACAATTTTTATATCTAAAATTTTATTCGGTTTCTTTTTCTTCTTTCCTACCGTAGTGAGTTATTTTTCTTCTCTTTCAGGTTTTCGAAAACGGACAAGACGTACAAGAGTTGGCCGTGTAGACATGAAGACAAGCGGTTCATCCATATCCGAGCACTATAAGTTTTACCTTTTGTTTTGTCTTATTTAAAACCAGAGAAAATTAGATTTAGGGGTCCATAGTCCACGAACAATACTTCTTTTTTTAGTATTATTTTCTTTTGCATGCTTGGTCGTCAGTCATTGTACACACAGTTAGCACCATTTGATCCCAAAATCTAACGGACCTTTAGATAGAACCGAGCTACCTTGCACTCTTCTCTACCTCTTTCCCCACCCCTGACCACCTTAGACCCACAAATGACATAAAACAACCAACCAGACCAATAGACCAAATCACTGATAGAATATTATACTCCGTTAAAATATGTGTCGTCCTCTTGCATTTAGCCTCGCACAATTTGGGCAACGCAATATGAAATTAAGTCCAATATAATTCAAATGTTACAATCTTTTTGTGAACTTAGTAATGAGGGCCCTTATAAGCATATAGATGAATTCCTTGAAATATGTTCAACCATCAAAATCAATAACTTCTCATATGAAACCCTTAAAATAAAATTATTTTCGTTCTCCCTTAAAGATAAAGCCAAACATTGGCTTAATTCTTTAGAACCGAACATGATCACATCTTGGGCTAAATTGCAATAGGAATTCCTCAAAAAGTATTTCTTGATAGGCAAGACCAACTAAATTTGACGCGCCATTACGAATTTTACCCAACTCGACGGCGAGACCTTTCATGAAACTTGTGAACTCCTAAAGGATCTCATTAAAGTCTGTCCTCATCACCAAGTACCGAAGTGGCAATTAGTCCAATGATTTTACGACGGGTTGACACCGCAACATCGTTAATTTGTTGATACCTCTTGTGGTGGTACCTTTATGTTAAAAAATGAGAACGAGCCTTGGAGCCTTTTTGAGAGTTTGAGTGAAAACTCCCAATATCAAGCCTCAGCATCTTGTACCGACAGATCCATTGCCTCATCCTCTCAGAAAACCCAAGGCATTTACGAGGTCACTCAACCTCATGATCTATCCAAATAGATGGCGTCACTAACCCAAAAGTTAGAGTAGCTCCTATCTGGTGGTCTTAATTTTGTACCTTATGCCCTACCTGCTGCCTTTCAGGATGCATGTGCATTGTGTGCGAGTCCAGCCCACTTTTTCACTGATTGCCCAACCGCTGGCTAATACCCTGAATTCGTGCAAGCACAAGTTAATGTGGCACAAGATTTCTCCCAACTGGGTAATGATCCATTCTCGAACACATATAACCAGGGATAGAGAAATCATCTAAATTTTTCTTAGCAGTAGCAACCCAACTAAGGTAACATGCCAGCACCACTGCCTAAGCCTGCATATCCCAACACTTATAATCCTCTGGCCTATGCACCTCTTGTTCCACAACCAGCCCCTATGGCCCCTCCTCGAAACTCAACTTTTGAGGAGCGAGTATTGCAAGCCCTGCAAAGACTAGAGGCTAACACTTAGTTTTTACACTCACACTCTCAGTCCATTGCCAAACTAGAGACCCAAGTCGGGCAGCTAGCCGCTGCCTTCAATCACCAAGAGGAGGACAAATTACCAAGTTAGTCGGTGAGTAATCCTTAGGGTTAGTATGTAGCCAAGAATCGACAAGTTGAGAATACCCACCATGAGCAAGTAAATGCAGTGTTGACCCTCAGGAATAGACGAAAAGTAGAGACCCGTCCTGAAAAGTCAGTAGCACCCGCACTTTCTAGAGACCCGGAGCTGTCTGATGGCTCCAATATCGACCCACTTGTTATACCCTCTACATCCTCCGCATCTACTGCTGTACTTGTCCATTTTCCCTTTTCTCTTTCTACCTAGCTAATAGCCCCTTCGGGACTTAGAGTGCCCTTCCTATCTCGTCTTAACTCACCTTTCCCTTTTTCAAAGAATGGAGCAACCATGAAAAATATTATAGAGGTGTTTAAGCAAATTAAGGTCAACCTCCCTCTTCTAGATGCTATAAAATACGTCCCGTCTTATGCCAAGTTTCTTAAGGACCTTTGTACTCAAAAGCGCAAGGATCAAACACATATCCCTAAGAAAATTCATCTTACTGGGCAAGTGAGCTCCATTCTCACGTACAACACTCCCCCTAAGCTTAAGGACCATAGTGCTCCTACCATTTCGTGTGTTATTAAAAATCATTAAATCAATAGAGCACTCCTTGATTAGGGGGCTAGTGTCAATATACTCCCTTACTCAGTATATGAAGAACTTGGTTTGGGAGATTTGAAGCCCACGCCAATCACCCTTCAGCTAGCCGATGGATCAATCAAGATGCCACGGGGCATAATCGAGGACGTCTTTGTCAAGGTTGATAGGTTCTTGTTCCCACTCGACTTTGTCATCCTTGATATGGAGCCAATACATAACCTGAAAAAATAAATTTCTCTCATCTTGGGTCGATCCTTTTTGGCTACCACTAATGCATATATTAATTGTAGAACCGAGGTAATAGATATATCATTTGAGAACATGCACATGAAGTTAACTATAATTGAGACCCTAGCTACTAAGACACCTCTCCATAACTCACCTTGGGAACCTATAGGAGCCATTGAGTTGTGTAAGCTAACACCTCACAAAAATATTTCTCCTTAGATTGTTAGATTTGAGTCACCACACCTTTTTTTTATGCATCATCTCTTCTCACTTGCGGTCCATCATTAAACACTACATGGCAGTCACCATCGGCTACTCTTTAGTCTACACTTGTAGGACTAGCCGCAACCCTACCAGCTACAGGAAAATGTTAAAGTTATAACCTGTCATCACATCTAGCTGAAAACGTTAAACTTAGTCCTTCTAGGAGAGAACCCAGGATTTTATTGTTTTCTTAAGTGTTTAAAAAACAAAAAAATAAATAAAAAAAAGAATTTTTTTTAAATTATCCTATGAATATTAGTCCTTATGTTCCCAACTATTTTAATATCTTTTGTGAATACATAGCACTAACATTTTTTAGGATAAGTATTTTTTCCAAACTTTTCAGGTTATGTGAAATCTTAAACCTCTTTTATTTTCGCATTCTATTGCTATTTTTATCTAATGAGGACATTGGATAATTCAAGTTGGGGTAGGCATTTTACTTTATCAGTTTAGTTTTAATTTTTTTTTTTTTAAAACAAATTGTGTTTATGAGAAATTTAATTTGAAATTATAAATCTTGTACCTCGAATAAATTAAGATGTGTGATTTTTGAGTTGTTAAAATTTTTATGAAAAATGGACTATAGACTTGTACACTCAGTTTTTATACACTGCACACTGAACTGGTTAATTAGTTTTCATGCTAATGAATATTGATAGTAATAACAACTTGAAAAATAAAAAAGTAGAGACTTAACCTTTAGCGAGCTTCTAAGGCTATCTTCTTTTTTTGAGGAATTTTTCTACATTTACTCATATTATATTTTGTTTTGGCATGCATTAGTCGTTGATTATTCTCATTATTCATTCATTTTGGCTAAGAGTTGAGAACATTGTTATAATGCTCATTTGAAAATTTTAAAAATAAGGACCATGTAAAGGATTATGTCAAACTTGAAAAATGATTTTAGGTCATGTTTCTATATTTGAAAATGTTCGTATTTTTTTTATTCAATTGACTCTAGTTCCCTATTTTGAGCTTTTTATATGTAAGCATTTTTCTTGTTCTTTTATTATATCTGAAAATATCATGTGAATAGATTAAGTGAGTACAATTATGTCTATAATCAAAAGGGGTAGAAAAGTTTGTAAAAAAGAAAAAAAAGACTAAAAAAAATAGAGAAAAAAAGAGAGAAGATGAAAAATAAATTGAATGAAAAAAAAAGCAAAGAAAAAAAGAGGACAATTGAGTTAAAAAAAAACGAAGAGATGATTGAGTAAAAAGCAAAATATGAAATTCTGTGGAGTATAAAATCAAAAGTTGGCTTTAGAAATGGTGAATGTGACCAATAATTGAAAAAAATAAAGAATTGAGTGATGCTTAGCAATTAACATGTTCTAGAAACTCTAACTCATATACACATTTTTCTACTTAATGCTATAACCAAAAATAAAAATCTATTTGATCCTAAAAATAACATGCTTTAATGTGTGAAAATAATTGATTGAAAATGACAAATGAAATACTTTATATATTCTAAATAATTGGCATTCTAATTACGAGATCAAGAGTCATTCTTTGAATAAAACTTCTTTTTGTGTCAAAAGTGTGCGAAATATATTTGATTTGCTTAACATAAATTCTGTCGCATATCATGAGTGCACATATACATAAACCTATTTCTGAGTGTTTAATTGTGAGTGATATCAAGTGAGAATTGAAGTTGAGATATAGTTCTGACAAAAGTTCAAACTTTAAATGTTTAGAAGCATGATACCGAGGCACGTAGCTAAGTCTTCACACACACTGAGTCTAGGTCTGTGAGAAGTTGATTGTAAAGATGGAAGTAACTAAAAAGTTATATAAATTGATTGTTAGAGGTATGAAATTCACAATTTTAACTTAAGTTTTTCAAAATGCACGTGTGATGTTTGTAGGTATCATCTCCGAAAACTCTCACAAGATTATAACTCGTCCACTAGGGGTAACTTAGGGGTTTAATGGCTTGTTGCATATGCTAAGTGCAATCGTGTATCTTACGAAAATAAATTCTAGTTAGATTAATTTAATTGTCTTTTATTTTTGATTTGCTCGAGAACTAGCAAAGTGTAAGTTGGGGAGTGTGATCGGTATGTAAAAGTGTCAATCAAATCCTGCAAAGTATGCTTCGCTATACCTCGCTTATGTGTTTATTAATATATTTTAGTAGCATTTCAGTGTTAGCATCAGAAGAAGCAAGATGGTGAAAAAATATAATAAAATGGATAAAAAATTATAAAGGTCAATAATTCCAAAGCGGAAGCCAAATGATCAAAACAACGTTGTTCCGGTTACCTCTCAGGACCCAAAGACCCCGCACCATGATTGGTAATAGCTCAAAGTTCAAAAAATTCGGTGAAAATGTTCAATAATGAAGAAAACAATGTTTCAAAAGAAGTTTGGCAAAAAATATGTGAAGAAAATTGACATGCCTTCACTATTTTGGTCATAACTTTTTGTGCAAAATGAATTTTGATATGATGCTAGAACCATTGAAAAGTAAACTTTTGGTGCTTCAATTTGGACATAGAATGACCCTATTCGGAGTTCGAATGAAAGAGTTATGTTCATTTGAATTTGGTACAACAACGTAGTCGTGTTTTTGCAAAATTGCATCCAGACAAAAATATGGGCATTCGAATGAAAATTGACTAGAAAGATTTGCATCCGGACAGAAATTAGAGCGCCCGAATGGAACGAAAATATAAATATTTCTGTCCAAACAGAACGGGACAGTCATAATTTGAACAGAACTCTACAACAAGGGGCGCCGCGGATCACTACTATATAAACAAGGCCTGGGGAATTCATTCCATTAATTCCATATCTTCAAAAATCATATTGAAGACTCCTCTAGAGACGACCCTGGAGGCTCGGAAAGACAAAGACGAAAACTCGGGAATCAGTTCTTTTTCAACTCTTCATGGATTCGAATTGAAACATGATCGGCTGATCTTCTTTTTCCTAGAGGTTGATGAACCTTTAGTCGGTATTTTTGTATAGTTTAGAATTCTATTTCTTTTCTATTTGGATTCAGTTTGTTGTATGATTTTAAGGCATTAACGTTTGATCAACGGGTTTTATTTTTTATTATTTAGTTTTTATTTTTATTTTATGTGATTGTAATAACGAGATCATGCAGCTGTTATATGTTCTTGTTTTTATCCAAACGTGAGATATCTTATACTGGGATAGGACAGGTCATGCTGAAATCACTCGAACGATGCATGTCACGTCTAAGATAAGATATGCCGGATTTGGATCCGATCTTATTATCTTGCTAATCCGTGTTTATCTTGCGGTCGTGATCAGATTGAATTAAATCGAATAAACGAAATAAAATCTTAATGAAACTAAAATACTGGTTATGGTGGATTCAAATCCTTAGAAAATTTTTTTTCATCTAAATTAAATATTTTATTTTTAGTTTAATTTAATTTTAAATTTTTTAGATTAAAACAAACAAATCTTTTTATAAAAAAAATGGGATAGTATTTTAAGTTATGAAATTATAATTACGGTTCATGGTTCATAAAAAATGATAATTAGACTTAACTACTATTCTACCAAATAATAATTAATTTTAAGATTTTAAATATTTATTTATAACAAACTAATGTATGTGCATTTAGCAAAGCTGCAAAAAAGAATACACAAACTGTACGCATACATAATGGACTGAACAATCCTCGCCCCATTTTTGGCTAATTTGTGTAATTTTTTTGTCTCAATTGACTTCTATATTTTTTAGTTAAAAATTATTTATTTTAAAATTGTTTAGATGAAAGAAACCTGAAAGGTAAAAACTTTTGATAAAAATGAATGTTTTTATTAATGGCGAACATAAGTAATATAAATTTTAATTTATTAACTTATTTGAATTTATTTTTATTTTTTAAAATTTTTTGTCATATATTAGTAAAAAAAATTTATTTTTCCAATTTATCTAAAAAAGATGAGTCTACGAAATAAAAATTCACTAAAACCAAACATAAGTGAATAGATAAAAGTATTTTCATGGGGTCGTTGGCATTAATTAGTTGGGCATGAAATCCACCACTTATGTTTATTTTTAATACTTAACAAATAAGATTTGATAAAATATGTTAATTATGGTATCATTGGTGGTGCTTGATATTTTTGAATCTAATAACTTATACATTATAATTTATAGTAAAAATTGTGAGTATTTGATAAAAATTATAAATTGTTACTTAAATAAAAGAAAAAATAATTATAATTTATAATAAAAAATATAAATATTTAAAAAAAGAATTATAACTTATAACTAAAACTAGTAACAAAAAATTAAAAACTACTATTAATAATTTTGCCAAACATCCAATTATTATGAAAATTGGTCCCGTCCGTCCCGTTGGTGAAAAAGAATGGGATTACAAATGAACAGACGTTCCGTGTATCTTTCGGACGCATTTAATGTGAAGAAGAAATAAGCAATTGCAATTGTAGTTGCGTGTGGGTGTCACCTGCGACCACAAGAAGAGAAGAGAAGAGAAGAGAAGAGAACCTTAAAAGATAATATATAGTGCAGTGGTGACCCTCTACTAGTACCTCAGCACTTGCCTGAAGGTGTTAAAAATCAAAGACCTAGCTAGAGTGGGACACTCGGTGTGAATGCAACTGCACATCATAATTAAGTGTAAATTAAAGGACACTTGAAACTCCTGCCATGAGGATGCAAGAGAGAGAGCTGCACATCATAATTAAGTGTAAATTAAAGGACACTTGAAACTCCTGCCATGAGGATGCAAAAGAGAGAGAGAGAGAGAGAGAGAGAGACCGCAATCAAATTTCAACTGGGCTACAACAAAACCGTAGGCAACCCATGTAGAGGGAGAGAAAAAAAAAATAAAAAAAGATCTAAGGTCCTACTCGTAATTAGCCACAACTGATCTGGCCTATATGAAAATTTCGGCTAGGGTTAGTGCTATCTGACTGAGATGCCCGTACGAAGGATATTCTAATAATGGTCTAAGTCAAAATTAAGATCTCTAAAGTGAAAAAGACGAGATGTATAGTAAAGTATTTTGTATCATGTATCTGAACTTGTGAAGTGTTACAATATTTATAGAAGAGTTTTAAATTAGTTTTATGAAGTGTTAATTTATTTATTGAAGAGTGTGTAATTAATCTATTTTGATGTCATCACAAGATGATTGTCTCATCAATTAAATCAACTATACTTTGATCATATTAACATGGCATTCTTTTCAGGATTATCAAAGATTAGTCCCACCAATCCTGACTTGTCCATTTCTTAGAGACAAGGCCAGGTGTTAGCTGAACCGAACTTGGCCATGTCTACCTAGTCGGGGCATGTCCATGTAAAAAATTGTGGGTTCATGTGCTACCCTTGTATTTATTATGCCAATGCCAGGGCAGCTCATTCCGCGTTGTACCCACCTCCTTCAATCTTTATAGATGAATTCACAAACATTGGCTTTGCTTTTCCTTTGTTTGTCTGTTTGGTTTTAACTTGCGCAGTTACCCTTTGGAGAGTAAAAAAAAAAAAATTGATATTTCAACTCGTATGTTACTGGTTCCTATGAAGTTAAAATTGTGGGGGTGGATGGATACAGAGGTGACCGATGGATCATGAGACTGAAGTGACACAATCCATTGGAGGACTTTCCAAAGTTTTTCTTTGCAGTACGTTTTGAGAGAGTCCCCACAACTGTCTGTCCCCCCTAGCTGCTGGACAAATCTGCCACACCAATAATGCTTGGGGACCTTGTAGATCAGGCAACCTCTCTCTCTCTCTCTCTCTCTCTCTCCCCGTAGCTTTGTTATCGTCTCATCATGTCTCTCAATATCTATTGCATTATTGCATATCTTCTTCTACTCTGGTAATTTTTCCACCTTACGTTTGTGACCACATCTGTTCCCTTCTCCATTTCCCTTTATTTTTTGTTTACATCCCCAACCAACTACTTCACCAATCACCACTGTTTGGTCCATTCTACCTCTTCGGAGCTCGATTTCTATTCTGGCCTTATCTTCAATAGGTCATTTTTATCTTGCTCTTACCCAATAACGATGATCTAATTTGTCACACTCAAAATACTTTTTATGACATGAAAAAAACACCTGAGTAAATGGGGTTGGGGTGATTATTTATGGATTTGGCTCCTCTCCAGTTACTGGAGAGGTCTAGTTTGCTTCTTTGAGGTCTAAAAAAAATACATTTGAATGATATGAACTATTTATTTTATTATTCTTAATTTATATATTATTACTGTAAAAAATTAAATTAATTAGATATTGAAAACTCTAAAAATAAATCACACTTGTATTAATGAAATAAACAGTAAAATAGACATTACAACTTATTTTTATTAACGCAAATGTGATTTGTTAAGACAATTAACAATATTTGATCAATTTAATTTTTTATAATAATATATAAATTAAAAATAATGAAATAAAGACTCAAATCATCAAAATCTATTTATTTTAAATCTAAAAAATTCAACTTGACATCTTCTATCTATAACTCAGACCGGAGAGAAGCCTTGCCATTATTTATTACCAGTATAGTTTTATTAGTATCACTGTGGAAATGGAATGTTGGTAAGGTAACTGAGGAATAGAAAAGGCATGCGGGCATGAGACCGTGAGAAGGCGCTCTATCTCTCTCTCTCGCTCGCTCTCGCTCGCTCTCGTACCCACTTCCAAAAGCTGTTACTTTTTTTTTTTTAGCTGTGACTGAGATGGAGAGACTCTTCGGACCCATCAATCCGTGTGTTGTTATAATTAATATTCGTTCCCTCAACTCCCTTTCTTAGTCTTGAAATTGCAATCGAAAAATGGGCTGCCTTTACATCTCTTTTCTCACAATATGGTAGATCAGTAGATATATATATTTAGGCATAACATTCAATGCAGGTGTGTTGGTTTCCTAAAAATGCTAATATCTTCTGTTCTGCTTTTTCTTCTTGACATTCTATTCTTATTCTTCTTTCAGTCCTTCTCTGTCTGACAAGAAGAGTCTGAACCAACCATCCCCGCCAATTAATTATTCACATTTTTTCTCTTCTCTACTTTGTTTTTCTGTTTGTTTTAATTTACTGGTTGGCCGGTTTTGCAGTTCTTTGCGGAGGAGCATCTGGATGTGGACTACTTTGAACAAGGAATCACTAAGACGTTGGGATTAGGAAATTATGGGCAATTTGTGAGCGCAAATTATAGCTTGAGTTTCAAAAAAGAAGAAGAAGAAGAAGAAGAAGAAGAAGAAGAAGCTCAACCACCTTGTTTGACGAAAAGTCGGAGGTTGGAAGCCAAAATGCCGTTCCTTGAGATGTTACATTGTGCGGAATCGCCAGGCTTTTCGCCCTCCTGCGAACTCAGTTTTCAGGCACTGTTAAATTTACGACAAGATAAGAAGCCATGGGATTGGAGCCACGGCCACCACAACTACACGCAAGCACAACCGCCAGAAAGCTGCCTGACCCATGACGTTCAGGTTCAGGAGACGCTGCTCTCGAAACTCAAGCTCAAATCTGAAAACAACGACCATCATCATCATCATCATCACCACCACGCCGCACACTCGACTTGCTGTGCCGCCGCTGACGGTGCGAGCTTCGAGTGCAACCACCACCACACCCGCCGCCAACACAAGTCGGTCGAGGGAAAAAAATCTCAGCATGTAGCGAGCGGGTTGACGACGGAATCTCCGGCGGCGGCAAACAGCGAGAAAAGAAAGAAAATAAAGAGAACGAGGCCGGTCAAGAACAAAGACGACGCAGAGAGCCAGCGTATGACCCACATTGCTGTCGAACGGAACCGGAGACGCCAAATGAATGACCATCTGGCTGCCCTTCGCTCCCTCATGCCTTCCTCATACATTCAGAGGGTATGTGTGTATATATATCTATATAATAAAACACCTCATTATTTCAAAATATCTATTCACAACTTATCATTACAACTTATCTTTTAATAATTAAAATTTATTACCATTCTAATTTTATGATTCAGATCATTTCAAAATCCTACCCATTTTAAAAAATAACACTTTAAAAAATGACTCCTCATGTTCGTGGCCTCTCTCTCTCTCTTTTCAAACTCCTAACCTCCTAACCTGTCTCTCTCTCTCTCTCTTCACTTTTAACTTTTCACTGCCTACATTCATGTGTTGGCTTTCTCTTTTGCTATTAAAACGTGGCCCCAACACCACACCACACCGCCATTGTTGCCGCACCGCCGCAACCATTATAATTGATTTTAAGGTCTAATTTGCTTTGAGATTTCAGTTCTGTCAAGCAAGAGCGATTGCTACAGTATTTTTATATTTTTATTTTAAATTTTAAATTTTTTTTTGAGAAAAATCTATTTTTTTTGGATCATCTTCATGACATAAATTTTAAAAATAAAAACTTCGATCAAAACATCAAAAAAAATTAAAGACAGAAGGAGAAAAAAAATGATTTATTGAATTATTTTATTTATTTTTATGTTCGTAATCTTTTTCAATTTTTAGACAAAAAATTGTTTTTTTCAATGTCTTCCTAAGAAAAAATGAGAAGGAATATATTATTTTGACCAAATAATAAAAAATACAAAATAAACCAACAAATTATTATCTCAAACTAAGTCTAGGTGTTTGCAAAGCTTTTAATTTATGAACAAAAATAATATTAAAAATGTAACAATTAATTTTTATGAAGGTTTTGGCTTTAGTACGTGAATAATTAAATAATTTACATTAAATAAAAATCAAGAATTTCCCTGCAAATGAGCTATCACAAGACCTTATGTTGTGAATGATGCATCACAATGAGGTATCATAATATTCCAATGAGCATGTGGTAAATATTAAGATTTAATTTGTCAAAAATATTTAATTTTTTATAAAATAAATAGTTAAACTTTGATATATTAATCTCAACTCAAATTTTGGTTTTTGACAGAGTTGGTTTTTAAAACCTTTTTGTAAGGTGTTTAATGAAATTTGTTAATTTTATTTTTTAACAAAGTAAGTTTTTTAATAATTTGTTGCTCTTAGTAATTATTTTGTTATTAATTGCTGTTCAGAATTAATTTTGATATCAAATTGAGTTGAAAAGTGCCTTTAGGCCTGGATAATTTGCTAATATTTAAATAATTTACATTAAATAAAAATAAAAAAATTTCGTGCAAATGAGCTTTCACAAGACCTCGTGTGGTGAATGAGGTATCGCAATATTCCAACAAGCATAGGGTGAATATTAAGATTTAATTCGCTAAAAATATTTGACTTTTTATAAAATAAGTAGTTAAACTTTGATATATTAATCTGAATCCAAATTTTAATTTTTGACATGGCTAGTTTTTTAAGATTTTTTTGTAAGGTGCTTCATGAAAATTTGTTATTTTTATTTTTTTGACAAAGTAAATTTTTAAATATTTTGTTTCTCTTAGTAATTATTTTGTTATTAATTATTATTCAGAATTAATTTTGATACCAAATTGTATTGAAAAGTGTCTTTAGTCACGAGTAATTCACTTTTATATATATATATATATATCATTGCATTATTATTCGCTGGTCCATCCATTAAACTTTAAAAAGCTTCATTTAATGATTTATTCCTTTTCCTGAACATGTTTCAATTTCGTCTTTTTCTTATTTTGGGAAAATACAAGGGTGACCAAGCGTCCATAATTGGAGGAGCGATAGACTTTGTGAAAGAACTGGAACAGCTACTTCAATCTTTGCAAGCCCAGAAGAGGAGGAGGACTAAATCGGAATTATTAGATGGAGGAAGCGTCGACGCCACCTCTTCTTCAATCTCCTCCATCGCCATGCTTTCCCGCAACGGAATGTCAGCTGCCTCGTCACCAATGTTGTCCCAATGCAGAACCAACAAATCTGAAGGGGAAGCGAATTACACGGAGGAGGGTATAATGAGTAGCAGGAGCCATGAATTCACGGCGGAGAAGAAGTCGGGGGTGGTCGGCGTGGGAGTGACCGTGATCCAGAACCATGTGAACCTGAAAGTGGAGTGCCCAAGGCAGGCAGGCCAGTTGCTCAAGGCCATTGTTGCCTTGGAAGATCTCAGGCTAACGGTGTTGCACCTCAACATCACCTCCCTCGAAACTTCAATTCATTACTCTTTCAGTCTCAAGGTACTCCCATTTTCACAACTTACTAGTAAAATTATTCACAATTAAAAATATTTATGTATAAGATTACCAGCAAAATTAAAAATAAATTATATGTATTAAATTATTTGTAATATGAGTCATACCCTAAATTATTTTGGAACATTTATTATTAGGATATTTAGCGTGAGGTTCATTTTTTAGACTTGTTTAGAATAAAGTCCTACTTTAAATAAACCTAGTTTTTAGTTAGTAAGTTATGTTTTAATATAAACTTTTAAAATATCATTTATAACAATAAAGAAGGGAGAGAAATAGAGAGAATTAAGAAAGAGAGGTAGAGAGAGAAAGCACATTTATGCAATTAGTTTTAATTTTTAAAATTTAAAATTGTAAATTTTTGAAGTATATATATTTTTATTTAATAATATTTTTATTTTTAGAAAGGATCTATAGAAAAATATCTATATTGAATATGAAAAATTGAAAAAAAAATTCATTTTCATAATAAACTAAGAATTTTCTTATTTATATAAATGAGGAATGAGAGAACATTTTTTAAACTGTAAATAATAATGAGGCAACTCATAATAGAGAAACAAATAAAATGATATTTTTTTATTGTATTATAATTTAATTTAATTTTTGAACCTTTAAATAGCCGAGAAATAAAAAAATGTTCTCATTGTATTGAATGAAAAAATGATAATTTTTCCTTTCAAAAAATAAATGGAAAAGGTAACAATTCCCATTCACTAAAGCTTCCCATTTTCAAAATGAGACGGTCTAAATCTACATTTTTTTTAAAGATTAGTCAATATTAAAAAAAATAAGACAAATCATTCAAAAATAATAATACTAACATAATTGTCTAAAAATTAAAAAGTCCTCATTTTTTTGTAAGGTTTTCTAGTTTGAAAATATAGGATTTTCACATTTTTAATTTTTGAAATTGGGAAATTTCTCAAATTTTTTTTTTGTTGTAAAAGTGAGAGTTCTCATTTTTCTTTTTTGTAAAAATGAGAGTTATTTATTTTTTTAAAATTTTCGAATTCAATATAGATCTTATTTTATAGATATGAGAAGATTTTAAATATATAAATATTATTAAAAATAAATATGTATAATAAAAATTATGCAACTTTAAAATTTTAAAATTCAAAATACATATTCATTTTCACTTTTTATTCTCTTTCTTCTCAATACGATTTCTCTCTCTCTCTCTCTCATATTCTTTCTCTTCTTTTTGTCTCTATTTCTCCCTTTTGTCTCTCTTTTTCTCTTTTAATATTCTCTCCTTTTTTTCTCTCTCTAACTCATTTTAATTAAAAAGGGTATATAGTCTATATAAATATGGAATAGACAATTTGTGAATAGCACTTTTTTTTTAATTACAAAACTTTAAAAAAAAATCAATGTATTTTACCCATTAAAAATTAGTAATATTACTGTTAGTTCGCAGATCACTGCCATCTCTTAAGTTTGTGATCTAACTAAAAGTTACAGTGTTAGGGATTAGCCATCTACTAATTAATCTACTGTGCTATGTATTATTGGAACAATCTTATAGGCTCCGTCAATCACACCATTTATGCAGAAGCGGAACGATGAGTTTATCAAAGTACAGTAATCACCGACATGCGTGATTGGTTTATAAATGAGCCACTATGATGAGCACTACTAAAATAATAGAGATCGATATCTTTATTTCTTTGAGAAATAGAGATAGAAATAGAAACCAGTGGAATCGCTGTGCCCTCATTAGTTACCACCCTATTTATTTGTCGATATATTTCCTTCCATTGTCTACTAGATCGTAAATAATATTAATATGGTGAATAATAGATGAATAGTATTAAAAAAATATAAATTCTATTACATGTTTTATAAAAATTAATATGCTTTCAAAAACATTTATTTATTTATTAGGAATACAACTATATATATATATATATATATATATGCACATTATCCATATTCACTACGTAGAAGTAGTGGTTATCATTTTCCTTTGTTTATCCCTATATATATTTTTATTTTCTTGGGTGTTGGAGTCAACCGTAGCATTTGGACTTGGAAGGAAGGGACCCAAATAGAACCAGAACCAGAAGCAGTGTGTTTTCATTTCTATTGATAAAAGAAATCCAAGCTCTAAAAACTACTATATAAAAAATGATATCTTTTGAGTGCCTTTTTATGTGGGCATGACTGACTGACTGACATAATTACATAAACCTTGCTAGCTAGCTTGATGGTTGCAAAATCAATATCTATATATATATATGCATGATGATGATGATGATGATGATCAGATAGAAGATGGGTGTGAAGTTGGATCTGCGGATGGGATAGCGGTGGCAGTTCATCAACTATTCAGCTTCATCTACTGCAGCACCTAATTCTGATTTCTGTGGTCAAAACCTCTCATGCATTCGAACGGTGGGTTGGTCAGCGCGGTGCAGTGCAGTGCATGCAGTACAGTGAGTTCACCATTGTATTATTTATCTTTTAATTTGGGAGAGTAAAATGAAAATGAAAATAAGAACAAAAATGAAAATGAGAAATAATTAGAAAATTTATTGCCAGTGCTGCATGCTCAATTTCTGAATTGCTGATGCATGGGTGGGGGTGAAGGATAGGGAACAGTGCGCACCCGGGCGCACAGTTGTCTCCATCGGCTGGTTGGTTTGGAGAGCAGAGAAGGGTGGATGGGTACGTACTACGTAGGGGGAGGTGCTCTGCTGCTGGACCTGCCGCCTGCAGTTGGGGGGACTGCCACACTGCCCACTGCCCACTGCCCACTGCCCATACGCTCAGATGACGTTTACTGTTTTAACTCGGAATCTATTATATATATATATATATATATATATATATATCTGTTAATTTGTGCCTATTTCCATTTTCTAAAGATTATTTTGATTTATTTTGTTTTTAGGATAGTTTTTGAACGATAATTATATGGGATTTTCGTGAAATTTTTAACAATTATAGGACATCCTCTTTAAGTTTTAAGATTACACTATATATATCTTTTCATGGTGGACAATATCTATCATAGTGTACGTGTGAGCCACACAAAATGGCATTTTTGTTAGCTTGAATGCCTTAAATTAAATGGATTATATACTTATTGTATGAAAGTGATGCAGTAAAAATCCGTATAAAAAAAATAAAAATATGAATTTGAGTCGGCTTATTCTTAAACAAATAATGAAAATAAAAATATACTCTATTTCATTGGTTTACAAAAATTTCAAAATCCAACAATAATTTTTTTTTAATAATTCATTAATCATGAAAAATTATTTTGTCCTAAGAGTTAGGATAATATGTATAATAAAGTACGACAATAAGAACATTGAAAAATAGTTTAGACATCTCCAACTTCTAGTTTTGATGTTTGGGTTGATACTTTATCATTTTTGACAAATTTTGTATTTTATGCGAACACTAATAGAAAATAGTTGAAACATCACGTTTTATACGTGTGATTATAAAGTTATAATTACGTTTTTTTAAGCGTGGTTTATGAGGGTATAATCTAAAGTCAAAATTTTTGATTACGTTTTTTGTGTGTGATTATTTACGCAAAAAAACGTGATTAAAAATAAAACTAGTGTAATTGTTAAAATTTTAAAATCTTAGTTTTGAATTATCGATCACACTTTTTGTGCATAATAAAAACTGAAAAGTGTGATTAGAAATAATAAAAAGCATGATTAAAAATAACCAAAAGTGTTATTAAAATTGAATTTAGTGTAATTGTTAAGTCAATTTCGTATTATCGACTACACTTTTGTACGTGATAAAAACTGAAAAGCGTGATTAAAAATAATCACTGCGCACTAGCGCGCACCTAATGTTACTTTGAATCTTTTTTCACCTATGATAGCCCTGTTAACTAATACAATTCATGACTTACCAATTCTAACTAGCTTCAAATCTAAATTTTTATATATTTAGTTCTATCATATCCACAAAGTATAAACATGAAATATAAAAGCCAATTATAAAATATCGTTTCCAACAAAATAAACTCTAAGTTTCAAACACAAGATAACAAAACAAATTACTATGACTGTAATGAAAGAATTCATTAAATTTTTAAAAAAATATATTCATATGACACCCAATAATCTTTTGATCAATTGTACCAAATTAAAAAAAATGCCTAATAATTTAAAATTTGTAACGATACAAATTGGAAAAATTATGACTAAAGAAAGAAGTAGCAATTTTAACAAATTCATCACTTGAACAAATGTTGAGAAGAACAATGCTAATTTGTCACAATACAAATTGGGAGAATTATGACTAAAGAAAGAAGTAGCAATTTTAACAAATTCATCACTTGAACCAATGTTGAGAAGAACAATGCTAGCTACACTTTGGAATCTACAAGTCAGTTCAATTCACAAGATATAATTAGTATGGAACAAAAAAATAGTAAGCAAATTGATTAAAAATTAAAAAAATAAGTTATTACTGTAACCCCAAAATCATATATTCTCATCTAGGACTAAAAAGTTAGAAACCTTATGCACAAATTGTCACGACCTTAAACCTGATCCGCGTGATTCCCATATTATAACCCGTTATCCCTATGACTAAAACTTTTCTTATGATATTCTCTCGAATTCTTTAACTCATTTTTTAAGGAATAACTCTCCTATTTATAAAATAATCTAAGTATAAAATTTATAAAATTTGACAGAATTTTTTTCTATTTTTTGAACTATCCCAAACTTTCGAAAACCTTAATGAATCACAATTTTCCTTTTACATAAAAGTCATTAACAAAATAAAACTTTTCATAAATAGAAATTTTGCTAGTTAAGGGTACTAAATAAATTAATGAATTTGCCCAAAAATACTAGATTCCACGTTGAAAGCTTGAATTCTGACCGTCTGACAACTTTTACAGCAATACTATAAACCCAAAAAAATTATTCAGAAATTTACTTAAATTCAAAATGAATAGCTCAAATTTATTTGCAGTATGATTCACACAATATACAAGTAAATCTAAGCCATTCATTTTGAATTCGGAATAAAATTCTTGACATTTTTTCTAAGTACATAGCATTAGTACAATTTTTAGGATCGATCCTATCAAATTTTACACAATTCATTTTCCTTTTCTCTCTAGTAGTAAGTAGTAAAAGGGAAGCTTTAGAATTCTCATACTCAAAACTTCAAAACCATTTTGGCTTATTATCTTATTGTCTTTTATTTAAAGTCATTTTCATCTAATTAAACATTTTAGTTTTTAAGTTATCTTTAAAATTTATCAAATAAATTTTTTATTTATTTAACTTAAAGTAACTTCAAACAAACAAAAATAAATAGTTTAAAACCAACTTACCAAACAAAAACTTTGTAACACAGTTTAAACTTTAAAGTTGAATTTTTCTTTGCTTAAAATAACTTTAAATTAAAAAATCAAAAAGTTAATTTATCAAGACTATAAATGGCTTAAAGGCCAAATGCTTTTTTAGTTTAAAGACACCTTAAGCCAACAAATAATAAGCCAAAAAAGTTTATGATAAAATTTGCTGGGAGACAATCCAACGTCAAAATATATACATGCTCGGTGATCCAGAAAATACATCTTTATTAACTTTCAATAATAACAATAATATGAAATTACAGAAAAATAAAATAACAGAAATAACATGAATAGAATTTGCAAACTGAGTCCTGCAAACGCAGTTTCTTTAAGAATGATTCACCGCC